>CAXKVW010000336.1:0-168751 GCA_964058825.1 Carex arenaria | reverse complement strand
TCTGATCATCAAAACAAAATTTTAATAAAATATAAACACAAAGGTTTAAAGCGTCAATTACAGAATTATTAGTAGTAGCAAGCTTACATATTCAAACTAATCCATCAGTGGCAAATACTTCTAAATGCAAAACAGCATTATAGAATGTAACTAGAGCACTTGCAAAGTAAAGAAGGTATAAACCAAATTGCAACCAAAAATTAATTAGCGCATACAATTGCTCAAGAATAAATTTAGGAAACAAGGGACGTCAGACAAAATATGGTAATCCTTCATTAGTTCTTAATAATAAAAAAACACATGGAATGGCTAGCATATAAACAGTCCTCACCAAAAGCACAATGCACAAACTACAATTTAGTCAATGCGTCTCACAAAGAATTGGAAAAATAAAAGAGCAATTAACTAACCATGATGAGAAATTGCAGGAAGGGTTGAGTCATGAACAGCACGCTTCGGAGGTGCATGAGAGGCACCTTTGGATTGGGACTCGCGACTGGTACCTATTGCTACAGAGAGAGAAGTGTCGACTGGTGAGTCACAAAGAGCACTGATGGGAGGACCAGACACCGGGTCTGACGCAGCCGCCATAGCATCCATTTGATTTGCATTTGCAACCGGATTGCCATTCCATGCCGATGGCTGGAACAGATTAGGTTATTAAGTGTCAAAATGTAAGAAAAAAAAATGCCAATTTACAACTGCCAGAGTCAAGAACAATACTTGTACCAACTAATCCATTGTATAGCTGTACCAGTACCAACTTTTAACTGCACACAGGCCCACCCTAACTCCTTTGCTTTTTGTTTGTTCTCACAACATGTTCTAATTTTCAATTAGTTGAGATTTGACTGGGTGATTGCAAAAGTCTGAGCATTCCAAAACTTCAATTAATAATTCCAGTCTCGCACACTTTACAGTAATTCAAAACTGGATTCTGCCAAAAAAAGTAGAAAAAAAAGAGAGGCATCCATAAAAGTTGCATAGACATACAGTATGCTGCAGTTTGATCAAAGTGGACCTGAGCAACTCGTCGCCCACAATAGTTCTGATCTTCTTCACTAGCTCTTCCCTTGTTATAATCTTCTTCTGAAAGCAAATAAAATTTAAAAAGGGTTCATGACTACAAAAACAACAAGAGAACCAAAGTGGTATAAAATTTTAAAATTCATTCTCCGAAATATCACCTTCAATTCATCATAATGCAAGGCAAGAAGCTCCCTCGCGATTGGGCAAATCTCATCTTGAATTTCAGCAAACAGTCCTGTAAAAGACATCCATGGTGATGTTGGCCCTGCTTCATTGTTCATAATCTGCACAAAGAGATTAAAACTAGTTGGAAACGTGACTTGTTCAGAATGAGAACATGAAAAGGGCATTTTCTAAATTGATCTTCTTTATTCTTTTTGTGGAGTTGAAAGTAACATTAACCAACTGCTGCTTAAGTCAACAGTTTAACCAACATTTTTTCTTTTTTTTCCCTCTTTGTTGTTTCTTGTCTTGACTTTCATGGCCATGAAGTAGGTAACAACTGGCACAGTACCATGCTGATTAGTATGTGCAGGTACAAAACTATATAGTCACCCTTTGGCAAAGTAAAAATTTGATGCTTACATGGCGACGAGTAGGAAAATCCCGTACAAATGTAGTAACCCTTGGCTCAGAAATTCGCACGAAATTCAGTCCCAACATATACTCTGAAATATGAAGAACATATGCAAAATCAGATTAGCACCTAAAGAAAAAATTACCAATATTAAATTAAATCACAACTATGATTTCTCTTACCTCGAACTACTGGAGAGAGTTTGAAACTCACAACATACTCCGGATAGATGCAAGTGTCTGCATCAACTGAAGGCACAAAATAGTACTTCGGCTTCAAGCCATTACTTTCCTTTGGAAAACTTGGTATCACACGGCATAACAGCATGTACTGCACACCCTTTTCGTCAACATCACAAAAATTCACACTATACAATAAAGAAAAAATAACCGAGGAAAAAGAAAATCACACCAAAGCTCGGTATATTGTTGTCAATTATGTCAGAAATAATAATACACATTTTGGTTGTTTCAAGTACCAGGCGAAGGATCGGTCTTCGGGCATGATGTACAAGTCTGTACCACTAGTGCCTTCATTAGGCTTCAATGCCTTGCTAGTGCCTTCATTAGACTTCAATGCCTTGCTAAACCCATAAATCAGAACCTTAGCCATCTCAATCTTGCCACATCCAAACCAACCAGATGTCACATCGACACCTTTTCCTCCCTCCTTTCCTGCCATGTCAATGCCCATCCTCCTTTCAAACTCCACAAGCCGAGACTGCGCCGCACTGTCACTGCCATCTGGATAGTAGCGGTAAATCTGCAGTACAATATCAGGTGCAGCAAAAGGGCCCATGCCAGAGAGGAACAGGTTCAGAATCGAGGTAAACTGTTGGCTGTCCTTTTCAACAGTCACGATCTTCTTACGCAACATGTCAGCTGGTGAAAGCCTCGACGACTGAGACTGACGCAGGGCCCGCTCAGCTCTTACAGGTTGTGCCTCATGCAACTCCTTAGAGCACTCCTGATCAATAAAGAGTGGTGGAAAGAAGCACTCACCAGCTTCATCAATCCATGCAATGGACCTCTGCTTCTTGGTTCTCAAGTTAACAGCTGTCATTGATAGAAAGTCAACCAGTATGGTTTCACCGTCAGAAAACACAATGGTACTCGACTTATCTTCTTGAAAGCCCTTGATCAGTACACGCAAGGCAGGCTCAGGAAATGTGCACCACTGGTTTTGGCTGTAAAACATGACCCGTGCTGGCGTCCCGCTTTTTAGGTAGCTGAGACAGCTCTCAGCCAGAGTAGGCTGCATTGATATCGGGCAACAGCAGTTCCTTTTCTGTAAATATGATCTGGAAGGGGGATGGTTTTGTGACATGGTACGCGCTACTTTTGTTTCTGAAGTGGAGCATGCACAAGCATCAGTTAGCTTGCGCTTCAAACCGGATGGTTCACTAGAGGACATGGTGGAGTATTGATTGGTTATCAGAAATGAAAATCAGAAAAGTACTGGTAGTATGTACACGATTTACAAGTCAACACACATTTCCTTTATCCTCCGAGCAGCAGAATTAATTCCTGGAAAATGGAAGCAAAGAAAAGGCAAGGTCACAGTATATTCAGAGATGCAATCCCAGTTTCTACTCTCCTATCTACAAGGCCTTTTACAAATAAATACCAGATTACAATAAATTAATACCAAGAATTAATTTCTTTTGGAAAAATTTACGCACCTTAAATAAGGCAAACTTTCTCTCATAAACAAGTTTTCTAAAACTATTTATGACGAGTATATCCAGACAACTTAAATGTCAATAGATAGATAGCATTCAAAATAAGCCTATCACTATGAGATTGCTAATAAATTACTAAGCAACGTAAAAAGCAATTGACCAAGAGTACATTATATATGGTCTGTTTTCATGAAACATCTCTAAATTTTCTCAGCTTTTAGACTTGCTAAATAGAGCAGTACAGAGCCACTACCACGAGAGAGTACACGTTTCATGATGGGGCCAAGTTAACACTTCACTTATACACCATTAAAAAATACTTCGCACAGATTGTCTGCAGTATTATATGCATTCTCATGAATTGCTTTTATGCCCTAAAATGAAACACTACCACTACACCTAGCCCATCCAATTGACAGTTAAGTTGATGGAAAAACCACAAACATAATTCCCGGTGATGAAAACATTGCTTTTATATTTAATTAATTTACTTTATTTGTTCTTCTAACTACTTGACAAAAAATGGGTAGAATTATGGATGCATAGTAGGAATTTACAGAAGCATAATTAAACAACAACAAAATACAAGTAATATTTCGCAATAGAGAAATGCGACAGACGTACTAGTAAAGTGTGATCTACAAGTAATATGTGTCTCCCCAGGTTTTTATCTATAAAATAACAGTATATCAGACTTAACCAAGATTGAACCTTGACGCATAGTAGGAATTGAACAGAAGCATAATTGAAGAACATCAAACTACAAGTAATATGTCGCAATAAAGAAATGCGACAGACATACTAGTAAAGTGTGATCTACAAGTGAGATGTATCACCCCGGATTTTTTATAGTAAATTAACAGTTTTTCAGACTTAACAAGATTGAACCTTAACTATTAGTAAAGAATATACAAACTGTATATGCATACCCTGATTATTGAAAGGTAGGTCAATTGGGATATGATTCTTCTGTCTTTTGCTGTGCTTCAAACAAAACTAAAAAACGAGCAAAAAACATATATTTTTATCATGATGACATGCAACCAACTACAATTTTTGTTGCACGGTGGCTATGTTAGCTTTAAATTTGTATTCCTTGTTTAAAACAAATTATGTTAATGCACACACATCTAATGTCTGTCCTAAAGGGTTTTATGATAAATCTTGAATACACTAATGACTCAAAAAAACTCCATGACAACAGCGGCACCAACTGCATGCTTATTAGGTCCCAATCATACAATAAATTAACCATTAAAGCTTTGGACGTTTGAAAATTTACCAAATTCAAACAGAATTGAGCCCCAAAATTTCACCAAAAATCACGGAAAAAACGAACTGTAGCATCTCCCTAAATTTTCAATTTCCAGCGCGAAATACCTCCAATCACCCACTAGAATGTCAAAATAAGAACAAAAATAAAAGACCAAAATTTACCTCTTTAGAGCTTATTTCCCCGAAAACAGAAAGAAAGAGTCGCACAATCAGGCCTAATTCGTCAAGGCTCCTCGCTTTCTCTGCCACGATCGACTGCTGCTCGGAGATAGGGTTATATAGAGGGGATAGATAAGATCGAAGAGGAAGAAGCAAAGGTGGAAGAGATAGAAGGGGAAGCAAAGGTGCTTCCGTTACTGTTGAGGGGAAATACGCTAGGGGTTAATTGAGTGGCAAGTGGCACAAAACACCGCCTGCTGGCAATTCCTCCTCGCTAACTTGACCATCAAGTTTTATCTCTCGCCGTTGTCTTTCGTTTCCGACCTTTCGCCGAGAGTAGGCGGTTGCCACTTGCGGACTTGCCTAAGCCAGATGGGCCTTCCATACCACACCGACTTGGGCCCATTTAGTGGACACTAATTTATATCGGGCCGGAACTACCCTTGCTACGGATTTATTTATATTAACAAGCAGCGAAAATATCGGGCCTTTTGGGTCCGCTGAAAATATTAGGTCGTTCGGCCCATATATTGTATTTTTTTGAAAGCCCGTGTTAATTAATTGGGCTAACAAAATGTTTGATGGTGCGAATTTATTGTAGACCCGCCTTTCATTGTTTTTGCTAGTTTTTTAATTTAATCGGATTGTACGATTAAAAATGATCCAATTCGATAAATAAAAAATGCCCCTCGGAATTCTAAATCGCATTAATTTTATCCGTGCTTTTAAAATTTAATAAATGATTGGGATTCAGTTTAAGCAACCTGTTTGGTTGATGTGACTTGAAATTCAAAGTCTGTTCTAATTGGATTCAATTTCTAAAGTTTAGTACAAAAATAAAATAAAAAAAATATTTTCTATCCAGAAAAAAATAAACCTACACATGTGCTTTTTAATCTTTAATACTTTATGTGGCAATTAATTTACATATCCTTCTAGAAGAGTCAAATAAAATTAAAGCCCTGATTTGCACATCATCTTATATCGCCCAACTTGGTGAACAACCAACCCATAACCCATTCATGTAGCTGTCATCACTCATTACCTCTCTTTCATTTGTCACTTATCACATTTATTAATCATATCATGTCTTATACTTTTTATAAGTTGAATAGTCACAAGATTTTTTATCTTCACCATATTAGTCCTCTTATATTTTATAATGAAAATTAATATTATAATATAGTAATATTTTACTCTAAGTTATATAAAAATTCATATATAGATAAAAAAATTTAAAAAAATAATATAAATTAATTGATCTCACTGATCCTTCAATCTGCTCATACTGCAATGTACATGTGACGTATCTTCTTAGGTCAGCAATCAATATGTTAAAATAATAATATCATTTGTGGCTTAAATCAAACATGCAAAGTTTCGTATTAAAATTAAAGTAATGTCATGCATGAATCATGATGCTATCAGAACTTGTCAAAATGTAGACGCTTTGACTTTTCCCTTTTTAGGTGAGGTTTAAGCACAAGAGTAAACATTTTATGTACTACCTTACCAAAGAAAGTTTGTCAGATTGGTATAAGCTATTAAACAAAACTTCTGATATAATAATCTTGACACAAAATAATTTCCCTTTACATTATTTTTTAACTTATATTTGAGCTAAATCTTAAAACTTGCAAATTTTAACCATTTTTTTCTTTTATCCGTAAAAAAATATTTCCGTAAGAACTAGCATTTGATCTAATGGCAAAATCATATGGTCTCTATGTGAGAGGTAATGAGTTCGAAACCAGATGGAGAAAACTCTTTGTTGTAATAACAAGAGTATTAAATAGTTGTATGGCTTTGACCTCCAACTTTACTAAAAAAAAGAAGCTATTTTCACCCCTTTACTTAATTATGAGATGAAAACAAAATTAGATTATTATCCGAGATTTAAAAATAGTATGCTAATTGATAAATTAAAAAATGTGATTTTTGTACATATAGTTAATACTTAATAATTTATTAGTATTACCACTTGATGAAATCATTAACTTTTTAATTGTCCAGCATTCACTATGTCAACCATTTCATGTACACATGCACTTTACATATGTCTTAGACTTAGTCAGATATTACTATTTTTTTAGATGAGTCTCTGTCAAATATTACTTATTGGCGAAGAAAATAGGAAATTTTGTATCCATAGAAATCATAAAATTCAGTTGTATATTTCGTTTTCTACAAATATAGTAAGATCAGAGACATTGAGTGCGATCCAACTATTTATAGATAAGAGGAATTGCTTTAGATCCATATTTGTTATTTTTCAACGTTTATTACAAATTTTAAAGTTTAAAAAATAAAAATAAATAAAACATGGATATGAAGCAATGCCTCTGATCCATAAATAGCTAGATCGCACTCAATACTTCTGATCTTACTACATTTGAATAAAAATGAGTTACTCCTTCTGTTTTCGTATATTTGAATTTTATAATTTTTATAGATAAAAAAATTCTAAAAAAAATACCTTCATGCAACGTTCTGACAATTACAAAGAATTAAATTAGTTTGTGGTAGCTTGTTTTTAAATCTAAGTATCTGGTGCTTTGCACCGAAACGAGATCTGTTGCCATCAATTCAGACGCAAGCATAAATTAATTAATGCGGTCAGGTCATTTTGTAATAATTCAAAATGATCCTTTCTCGTTTAATGCTCAGATGAAGTCGTTGATCTTCAATAAGTATTGACATTTAATTGGAGATCAAATTTTATTTTTTTTTTCGAAAATTTTTTACTATTTTTTTAAATAGTATAAAATCTTTGTTTTTAGATGGTTCACAATTTTCTGGAAAATAATGGTACCTATCTTCAAAAATAGTAAAAAAAAATTCATAAAATATAAAATTTGGTCTCCAATCATATTTTAACATGGATATCATATCAAGCGGTTCGAATCGTCTGTTTGAATTTTGAAATTAAAGATAAAAAATAGTGAGGTACAATTGAAGCATGAAGTAATGGAGCATTTGAGCCCTCCTCATTATGAAAACATTTATATTAAAAAAACAGATATCTAATTCGTATCCGTTTAATATCCGATCCGTATCCGTATCGGAAAAATTAAAACAAATACGGATATAATTTGATCACTATTCGATTCGTATTTGACCCCTTTGCACCCATAGTTGTTCTTTGAAATGTTTGTTTATAGAGTTGGGAGCTTATTTCTGTAAGAACGGATTAAGCCTCCTTAAGGCTTAATCCGCTTCCTTTAGCTGCTTAATCCTGCCGAATACCAATTCCTTAGCGCGGATTAAAAACACCTCATTTAGCCTCATTTTGCCCGAATCTTAATCCCTTACCCGGACCTTAAGGCACCTATACCCCCTCCTTAAGCGCTTAATCCTTCTCCCACGGATTAACACAACCGAACATCGGTTCTTTAGCGCTCCTTAAGTTCTTAATCCTTCACTCTTAATCTTTTGTTGCCGAACGGCCCCGTTGTGATTACAATTGTTTCTGAAACCATTAAAAAAATATTAGTTAATTAGATGCTGCTTAATTCTAAAAGTTTGGAACTAGATGCCTTGTACATAAAGTTCATGAACAAAAATGTGCATTACCCCATAAATCCTTTACATGTATTTGAATATAAAAAAACCGGTCTCAAACTCCTAATTTGTTATTACAATTATGATGATTAAATTAGAAAATGCCATTACATGGAATGAAAAAATATAAAAAGTATTAAAGTATATTGTTAGTAATGAAGTAATTGTATTATGGTAAGATAATTTTTAATTTAATTTAAAAGAATTAAAACGACTAAGTTGTCAATACATGCCATTGAAGATTTTGTTGTTGAATTGTGTTGTATATTGTTTTAAGTTGTCAATAAGCTCAGCTAGCTATACCATTGCCTTTTCAAATTAAACCAATTATAATTGTCTTCTCAACTTAATCGTCATTCTCATTAAAATAACCATTATCCACTTGTTCTTTAATAGTGACATATTTTCTATCTGTCATTGTCTTTTTTTTTTGTAAATCTTTTACAGAAGCTGTGAAATCGTGAGAAGAAATCAAGCTTCCGACTTTTAAGTATAACAATCCTAGTACTTTTTTTCTAACCAACTATGTTACCACATCTTTCTCTGCTTGGCATTGTCATCAGAGCAAAGCAAATATCAATGAGGCAAAGTCTAGGGATAAATATCCTCTCAAGTATTGTAGAAGATTATCCTGATTTTATGGTTTGAAATTTACTCTCAGCCGTTTAGAATTCGGGCTAGCGCAGAGGGCAGTATTATTGAACTTTGAGATTCGTGACGAGTTAAAAAGAACCATCCGGATTCATTAATGGTAAAAAATTATCTTTTCAGGGAGAGCAGGTTGGGTCCGATACTCATCGGACTCAAACTGAGTTCGATGAGTTCCATAATTTTTCGATCCGCTTTAAGATCTGTGCATGGTGCTTTAATATCCGTGCACACGAATTTTAAAGCTAATCATAACCGTTGCAAATTTAAGTCCGACGGTGATCGGACCCAAACTCAAACTGCTCTGCTTTTCAGGTACTGGGAGGATGTGAATTCAAAGTCTGGGGTAGCAAATCAGGCATATATAATTGAATTGAGAGTAGGTCCGATGCCCATCGGACCTACCTTTTTTGATGGATAAAATGACCATCAGATCTGCATCAAGATTCAAGCGAACTCATTAAAATCCGTGCAAGTATTTTTCAGTTTCCGTACGCACAAATCTCAATAATAATCGTACGGTGTTAGAGCTAATTGAACCTAAAAGTAGGTCCGATGCCCATCGGACCTACTCCTATATAATTAGGCAGTTGAGAGTTGAGACTTGAGAAGCATCATGTCACGTGGCCGAGCCATGTTCTCACGTGCAGTCAATCCTCTTTTGTCCTAAGCGGTTGAGTTGGGCCCCTGAAATGGAACCTTAAAAAGTCTCATACCTCTGCCAAGGAAAAATAATAAACAAAATCCCATGCATTTCATTAGATAGTGGTATAAAAAGATTTAAAAAAAAAAGGCAGACAGATAAGATAAATATACAATAAAGAAAAAGTAGTAAAGGCAGGAAATAAAGGAGTGGTGGAGAACGGAAAACCCGCACCACCACCACCACCAACATGGGACCAAATCTTTGAAACAAGCATATTTTTATATATAATTATTATTATTTTGGTTTTTTCAGGAATAAATAATGAATTTATCTTGGAAATCTCTAGAGTAGGGGGTGAAAAGCCAGCGGATAGTGATAAAATTATATTAATATATCTTTTTTTTAAATACAGATATAGAGAAAATATCAGAGAATATCAGATACATCAGATGGATATAGATATATACGGATCCGGATCAAATCGAATATTTATATTTATCTAATTATAATAGTGAATGACATAAATTCTTCATAATATATATTAAAATATATGGTATGTATCTACTATTCAGATATTGATAATTGAAACGTAAAACTATATCAGTATTCTTATCTACACGAATATTTGGATATCAGATATTTACATTTAAGTTTTCAAATACAAATCGTATCGGATTAGATATTATCCATACCGTTTTCACCCCTACTGGTGGTAGCAGTGTTTTAAAATTCGGTCTATTCGGCCGAATATTCGTATTCGGTTGGAATCCGCATAGAAAATAAGTATTCGGTCCAATATTCGGTTTTGAATATTCGGCCGAATATTCGGTATTCGGTTTTGTATATTCGGTATTCGGTTCCACATATTCGGTATTCAGTTCCGCATATTCGGTATTTATTCGGTATCCGGTTCCGCATATCTGGTATTTGGTTCCGAATATTCGGTATTCGGTTCCGCTTATTCGGCCACATATTTGCATATTCGGTAGCATATTCGGTCTCTGATATAAAATATTAGATATTTTATTAATTTGCATACAAATTAATATGAATTCTCATTTTAAAATCCGCATATATAAATCCGAATAAAAATCCGCATATTCGACTGCATACCGTATATGCGGTATTCGGTGGCCTTCCGAATACCGAATAAGAACCGAATTTCAAAATACTGGGTGGTAGATATGCGGTTGAAAATAAAATATTATGATTTTTTTTTCTTAGAAAGGATATTATTGTTGGTAGATTATGAAGAATAATTCTGTATAGCTTTCTGATATGTACCTTAAAATTATTATGACAGTTATTATTACTGAATAAATGGTCAAATGTTTTATTATTTTCTCCAAACTTCGTATACAGTCAAGAAGAACAAGGTTCAAGTGTCACAATTTATATAATTTTATTATGCGTAGAATATTGCTTTCATGGGACCCTTGACCGGATCAACTAAGAATATAATATAGCAACAAGTATAACTCAAAACTTATTAATGAAGTTTCGAATCTTTTGCCATCAGCATAGAATTAACGGCTGAAAAATAGTGGTATAGATATTGCTGAATACTACCTAAATTATGTTAAACAGTTGTTTACTATATAAAATAGGGAGTTTATATAGAGAGAGATAGACTATCATGTTCTGAGATGTAAAGATAGTGTTTTACTTCCTACTCATATTTTTATTTGTAAAGTTCAAACAGTCACTCTGAACATCTCAAAGTGATCTTCATAATCTACTCATATTTGGAATCAAATTTTATATTTTTTTAAAAAAAATTACTATTTTTTAGAATTAAAAAAAATCACAACTTTTCATTAAATAAAAAAACAATGATTTTTTTTAAATAGTAAAAAATTTCAAAAAAAAAAATAATTTATCCTCCAAACACATTTCAATATGAAGATCACGTTGAGATGTTCAGATTGATTGTTTTAACTTTGAAAATAAAGATATGAACATGAAGTAAAACACCATCTTTACTTCCTAAAGCATCGTAATAGCACTGTGTGTGTGTGTGTGTGTGCGTAGAACTAGGGTGTTCTTAAGTTCACCAATCATCTTTGTGAACTCAATTCTAAAACCTATCAGATTGGCTTCAAACGATAAATCCAAACCGTTGAAATCATTCTACCTTATGAATGATGCATCTATATGTGAAAATTTTAAATTAATTTTGTATAGAGTCAAGTGGTCAAAATGCGTCAAAAAATGAATGCATTAAAATTAATTTACAAACCTTCTAATTTTGACCACTTGACTTTATACTGAATTAATTTGAAACTTCAAAATTTTCATATGTAGACACATTACTCATAAGGTAGAATGATTTCAATGGTATGGATTCATCGTTTGAAACAAATTCGATAAATTTTAGAGCTGAGTTTACAAAGAAATTTAGTGAACTTAGGAACACCCTAGTTCTACTCATATATATAGGTTGGCTAATATCAAAATGTTTGTTCTGGAGTTGTGGTGCAACCAATTGGTTATGCAATTTTCAAAGTCCAAACAGTCGATTCAAACCGTTAGATGTAATATCTATATTAAAATGTGCTTGGAGACCAAGTTTTACATTTTTTTTATTTTTTTACTATTCATTAAAACAAATTTAAAATCGCTAATATTAATAAATAGTGAAAAATTTCTAGATCATTGAAAACAGCGATTTTAAAACCGACTTAATAAATAGTAAAAAAATAAAAAAAATGTAAATTTGTTCTCCAATCACATTTCAATATATATTGAACGTTGAATGGTTTGGATCGACTTTTTGGACTTTGAAAATGTTAAAACCAAAGTGTTTGTTCAATGACTTAAGAACAAACGTTTTGATATTAGCCAACTTCTCTCTCTTTCTCCTCTAGAGAGAGAGAGAGAGAGAGTTAGGCTAATGTCATAACGTTATAATTTCATCATTAGTTATAACGAGTCAGTTTTTGCGATTTCAAAATCCAAACAGTCGATCCGAACCGCTCAACATGATCTTCATATTATAATGAGCTTATAGACCAAATTTTATATTTTTTAAAATTTCTTTACTATTTTTTTAGATAGGTACAAAATTACTATATTCAGATAATTATGAACCATCCGAAACAGGAATTGCAGCAGATTTACTGTTCACTGGGTTTCAAAATTGCAAAAATTTCAGAATTACTGTTCACTGATTTCGAAATTACAGCAGATTTATTTTCAATTTTTCTTGTGAATGGGAGAGAAAGGGCATAACTTTTAACAGTCAGTAAAAAAAAAAAAATTAAAAGGCGACCTCAGAACTTTGACAAAGCGATGCTACTTCAAAGTTGAAGCCCAAAAGACTCGCAAAGAGACAGACAGCTTTTATTATGGAGCAACTTCCACCCATCATCCATGCATTGATGCATGATGCATATTGCATCCCACTTCCCCTTTACCTCTCCTTTAATCTTGTTTTAATTTGATTTTAATATTATGAGAAAGAGAAATTACCTGATTCTTCCTTCATCTATGCTTCACAGTTAATATTGTGGCGTATATCATGCCTGTCATGTGTAGCGGGTCACCTATCCTCTATAGATGACCCATTCCCATCCCTCACAATGCGTATATTGTTACATTCTATCTATGGGTTCGCCTTGCACGTAATGTGATTTCATGGACATAGAATTTCTGCAAATTTTTATTAATAGAAAAATAAATAAAAAAATATCAACAATGGAGAAGTACTTCTCAGAAATTCGATATATAAGAAAAACGTAATGATCTATAATGTACAGAGGACATATAAACTACAATGTCCTGATTAGCGAAATCAGATTATCGCTAATTAACGAAACAACAGGAGGAAAAAAACAACTGGAACGTTATAGGTAGTAACGTCCGGAGTGATTCTTCGTTGAGCTCAAAGTTGTGAGAGATCCTGGACATTGTCATCAATAACGTCTCTATTTTTTTTTTAAACGCCGTTTTATTAATCAGAGTGAAGATTAACGGGGCGTTGTGGTATATAACGTCCAGAGGACGTTATAAACCATCATGTTTTTCTTAGATATCAAATTTCTAAAAATTGCTTTTATATTGTCGATATTTTTTTCTATTAATAAAAATTTCGGTAGAGTTTCATAAGGCGGTTTGTTGATAAAAATAGACGAGGAAAAAAATTAAAAAAAAATCAGTAAAGATGCATGAGTATATATTTTTTTTTCATTGAAATGCATTTAATTTGTAGATACAACTTGTTCAGACTAATATTGGAATAAGTATTATTTTACATATAATGTTCCTATTTTGAAGAGTGATAAAAACAGTGCCAAATGCTAGTTAAAATTTTAAACTATATATTAATTAAAACTAGACACACATAATTCATTAAAATACTCCCTCATGGTTCTTAGCTTTGGATAGCATGGTAATTGGCTTGGGATTTGAGAATAAGAGTGAGTTTATGGTAGATTGCAATGCGTGGATCGGTTCATGTATTGGATTCACATCATTGTTTTTAAAATTAAAATAATCAATTTGAACCGTTTAACACTATTTTTATATGAAAATATACTTGGAGAACAAATATTATATTTTTTCTAAATTTTTTTACAATTATTTTAGGTTGGTAGAAAATCACTGCTCTCGGATGGTCCATAAATTATAGATCAATTATAAATTTTGATCTCCAAGTATATTTTCATATGATAATAATGTTGAACGGTTCAGATTGATTATTTGAGTTTTAAAAACAAAGATATGAATTCAATGTACATACCGATCCGCACATTGCAATGTACTGTAGCCTCACTCTGAAAATAATATCCTAAAAAATCAACTGAATAAAGAGGCGGAACTAAAAAAACTTAAATTTAAAATGTATGATGCATGATTTTGACTTAACCTCAAGTTTCCATAGTAACATATTGATTCTAACCAATATACAACAAACACACATGATAACTTGGGGTAGAACTATATAAAAACTTATAAAAAAATAATTAAATATTAATATACATGATTAAAGAATTTGAAATTGTGAGAGTGACTAATGGGTGATGTTATTAACACCAAATTTTTTATTCGGACAGCATTTTAAAATTTTCAATTTTGTAGACATTTTTGCCCTTCTATACATATACCTTTCAAGTTTCAACTGTCAATTTTATTCTCCAAGGATAATGCAATTTTCTAACAAAAAGACCATTTATTAGTCAATATATATTCTTCATTATTAAATCTTTATCTAATTTAAAATGACAACAATAAAAAAAAAAGTAACCCATATATCTTTGAACGTACATCAATGATTTTTTTTTTAGTTAAGTTTGCATTTTGGTCCTCTTTTGTTTGGATATATTTATAATTTTATATAGTATGAAGTGTAAAAAAATATTTCACTATATTATTATTTGTACGGACATATTATCTAATATTACATGAATAGATAAACCGATTTTTTTAGATAAGTTTACAATTCATTTGGGAAAATCAGGTTTTATTAAACGTGCAGCGCGCAGAAGACGAAAGGATGTACGATGAATGATTTCTTAATATTGTTAAACTTTATGTCGAAGAAATCGAAGAAAAATAGATAAATGTGTTTTTTTTAATCTCTCCTATTTATTTAAAAAAATAAAAGCTTAAATATTAGCTGATAAATAAATAATGGTTCATACCAGCTGGAATTTTAGAACAATAGATTCCATCAACGGTAAATTAATTTTGAATTTAACGTGTACTTTTGATTTTGACCGTTCGGCGCTTGGCCGCTGGATCAGTCTTCTCTCGGACGACTAAATAGTACTGGAGATATCCATGAAACATAAACTGGAGAAAAACTTTCAGGATTATTCGCGTCAAACTGTCAAGCACTATACGCTCTGTAGCAGGAGTTAGAATCCGCTGCTCTCCATGTAGGAGAGCAGGACCCTTCTATTTCAATCTCAGACGTTTATTTATGTTGAGATTCGTGCATAATAAATTTAACAGTTGAGATCAAAATAGCAGCATCCAGCTCTTTTATTTGGAGAGCAGCGGAGTCGGATCGCTGTAGAGGGAGCAACTTGAGTAGACGGGACAAACGGCCGCTACGGCGCCGTGTATGTCCAAAGTCACATCCCAATTATCTGAAGTCAAGCGATATCTGATATCTGATATCTTGACCAACAATTAACCAAAAACAGAGAGAGACATCTCATACAGCCATACAGGTGTTTCCTTATGGGAGCCCCACTTGGCCTTCAGAAGTGATACCACGTAAGAGTAAAAAGTCGTACACTCCTGGTTAACTCGGTCACGACTCACGAGGGAAACGCCGTCAAACATCCGTAGCCATCCACGTCTCCATCCTCTACCAACTTAACGCCGTCTGGTCTTATTCAATCCGTATTTGAGTCTGAGGTGAATTTCATGGTGAATGAACGACGAGCGCATATAAACCAAAGAGGCGTTAAAAGCACGCTAGTACACAGTACCCACTCTCTAGTTTCATTTTCCGGATTTCCTATACGGCATTTTACTCTTTTCTCTGTCATAAATCATAATCCTCTCTTCGGCCACACAATCAATTAGTAGAAAACCGTGAATAATTGATGTGGTTATAAGCAAAAAAAAAAAATAAAAAAAAAATTCAGCACGCGTTTATCGTTCTGGAATAAATGCTCCCACTTCTTCTTTGGAGTTCAACTCTCTCGCCTCTTCCTTTTCAGACCTTTCGTCTCTTTCACCAGAGCGAAAGGAACCAAGTTAAAAAGAGGGGAAAAAAACGAAAGCGATAAGGAATTTCAATCGTGGCTAGTATTTTCTCTGTTTTTCACCTGATAGCATGGAATCAACGCCTTCTCCGGCGATGGGCACATCAACGCCGTCATACTGGTGCTACCGATGTAGCCGCCTTGTTAGGGTCCCACTCCACGATTCCATCTCCTGTCCTGACTGCGAAGGTGGGTTCTTGGAGGAGGTGGATCCGCCTTCCTCCCGCCTCCGCCGCAGCCGTCGGCTTGGCAGTGGTCGATCCGCCTTCAATCCAGTGATCGTACTTCGGGGTCCCACCGATCGTCCTGCCGCTGCTGCTTCACCTAACGGATTCGAGCTCTACTACGATGATGGTGCCGGGTCAGGCCTCAGACCCTTGCCGGAAACAATATCTGATTTCTTGATGGGATCTGGGTTCGAAAGGCTCCTGGATCAGCTGACCCAGATTGAGATTCACGCGGGGAGAGGTTTGGAACACACTCCACCTGCGTCTAAAGCCGCAATCGAGTCGATGCCGACGGTGGAAATTGAATCTCTGCATGTGGAGTCGGAATCAGGCTGTGCAATTTGTCAGGAGAAGTTCGAATTGGGTGGGGAAGCAAGGGAGATGCCGTGCAAACACATCTACCACCAGGATTGCATCTTGCCATGGCTGAGTGTCAGAAACTCCTGTCCAATCTGTCGGCATGAGTTGCCCACAGATGTATCTAACCGTGCTGCACCAGAACCAGAAGGAGATGAGACAGTGGGTCTGACTATTTGGAGATTACCGGGTGGAGGGTTTGCAGTTGGGCGGTTTTCGGGCGGGAGGCGCCCGGGAGAGAGGGAGTTACCTGTGGTGTATACCGAGGTCGATGGGGGTTTTAACGGGGCCGGTGCACCGAGACGAGTTTCGTGGGTTTCGAGAGGAAACAGGACGAATGGGAGAGGTGGAATTGGGAGGGTGTTGAGGCACCTATTCTCTTGCTTTGGCCGCCCCAATTCAGCCGCTGCTTCTTCTTCTTCTTCAGGAACAACAAGATGGCTAGGAGATCATGTAGGTTAATGTTCCAATTTGGGTAATTGTTTGCTAGAATACTTCTGCTTGGGCAAAAGTAATAATAGAAAAAGGCCAGTAATGTTATAGTAATTGATCTTC
This sequence comes from Carex arenaria, assembly GCA_964058825.1. NCBI lineage: Eukaryota > Viridiplantae > Streptophyta > Magnoliopsida > Poales > Cyperaceae > Carex > Carex arenaria. The sequence continues at coordinate 151,317 of CAXKVW010000336.1, read as the reverse complement.
TCTGCTCGTTGACTTATGCTTGCCTTAGGCATTTCTTACAATCGGTTCAATTTTTATGGTGTAAATAGAATGGAATCAATTCCATGAAACAGAGCAGTTTCCTTCATTTTTATCCTCTTCCGTCTTGTTGGGTACTTGCTAAAACTTATGAAGTAATACTAGTTTTGAGTGAGTAGTTTGATCCTAATTTATATGTTACTTCCTCATGGTGAATGGTAATGAGGAATTTCAAGCCTCAGCTTTCTCGTCTTAGTTTCAATCTATGTTGGTATACACGTTTACCTGCATTGTTAATTTTATACGCGTTCCTTGTTTAGCATGCATTGGACAATTAGTAAATAGTAATGGTCTTGTCACTTTACCAGCTGTCATGCTTCTAATTGCATGTGACAAATTATAGTTGTCAATTTTATAATCTTGTTTTGTTCCCTTTTTGTCAGACGAGACAGAGTTTATATGCTTGGTGATTTGGTATATTGCACTGAAAAAAAAAAACCTATGTTTAATTTACTTGAAATTATATGTTCTATATCTTTTTAGATTATTTTGCCCCTATGTTTTGGCTGCTATTCAGCTATTCTTATCTGGACCATCTGATATAATTCGGTTGGCATCAGACAGTCAATTTCCATTTCAAGGGTGTATAGTTTTGGTTGAGAATCACTCTATAGATTGTTTGATCAAATTAAAACTATGCATGTTACCCAAAATGCACCAACATGAAATGTGCCTGGAACAGCATCCCCCTTGGGCTAATTTCTTCCTCTTTTACTTTTTATTTATATAAAAACCAATTGATTATACATATTGTTATAATCAAAGTAGGTATAAGGTTAGTGTTAAAGTTAGGAAAAAATATTAAAAGATCAAATAGATGTGGTCATGTTGCTGCCATGTTGTACTCCACAGTGCCTGGTGGTTGAACTACAATGCCTTCTTTCTTTAATCATCAATGCATCATTATTCATCAATCTCCATTCCTTCCCTTTTCCTTGATTCTCTTGCCCTGTTTTATGAAAACAGTAGATTAGTTGCTAGATTTGGCAGTTAAAGGGGTTAGTTAAATTATCATGAACTGGGGGTTAAATGGCCAGTTAAAGAGTTCCAGATAATAATACCAACACCTTTCATATCTGTTGGTGCAACTCTCATGGAGAAAAGAATAATAAGAAATTTTACAAAATATTTTTTTTTAAACAAATTAAGGTTAAAACAAAATACTCTTCCCTCTATATTTTTCAACAAAATATAGTTCCCCTTGACATAGTTTTGAACTTTCCTCCACTTTTCTTTTTTCCTTCCCCTTCCTTGCGTCCATATTTTAACGTTTTAAAATTTTAACTTTCAATTTTTACAATAAAAACAAATGATATTTAGCATTTTATATTTTAATTAAAAAATATTTATATACAAGGATAATATATATGAATTTAAAAAAAAAAACACAATAGTAAATGGATAATGCTTCAAAAACTTGGAAGGACAACTTCCAGGAAAATATATTAAATCCCCACGTCTGGTAATTTTTAATACATTTTACATTCCTTCGAGTTTTAAATTTGATGCCATGTTTTATATATTTATTTTTTGAGTTTTTCATATATTCAGTTATGTTATATTTCCTAAATAAAATTATTATTTTCCCAAATCAACAACTCAATATCTAATCTCAAATTATGAATTTCATTATTTTTACATTAAAATTTGTTTTTGATTATTAAATTTTAATTTTCAAATTTTAATTATAACATTTTGTGTTTTCTAATTGTATATTATCACAAAAGCAAAAAAAAAGCAATACAATTTGACAAGTAAGACAGAAACTTTATGCAATTACAAAATATTCGAAATTTGTGAGTTGTAAATTTAATGTGTTTTCGAGGCATCATCCATTTGACACTATATGTTAGTTGATTATAATACTTTCTAAATAATATTCCAAATATGAAGCTAAACTTGTTGAACTATTAAATGTCAAAAATCATAAAAAAAGAATGATCATAAAAAAATAAAAAAATGAAATTATGGAACCCACATGGATATTTTGTTAAAAACTCAGAATTAAAGATATTTAGTTTCATATTTTTAAATAAAAGGATATTTTATAAAAAATATTTATAATAATTGCATCTTCGTCTCTGCTGCATATTGCAGTGCAGGATTAAATTGCTCATTAATTGAAGATCCAAGTAATACGGCCCATTCTTAAAATTAGTACATAACAGGCCGGGCCTATAATATAGGTCCATTAACCGTTGAGCATTATATGATTTGTATCTCTTGTTTGGTAGGCGTCCATGTTAACCAAAAACATATTCACAAGGGGAACAGCTTGGGTCCGATGGCCATCGGACTCAAAATAGTTCTAACGAGTTCGCTCACCGTTTTTAGAATTCATGCGCACGGATTTTAAAGCAGACGCGAAATTGCGAACGCTAATTCTAAAGCAGATCCAACGGTAAGTGAACTTGTTGGAACCACTTTAGATCCGATAGCCATCGGACCCAAGCTGCTTTTATTCACAAGCAATTATGACCAAAAGATTAGATGATAAACCGAGTAAATTATAAGGATATTTTCCTAAAAAAATTATAAGGACATTTAGCCTGCATATACAGATTTACACTATACAGAGAGGCAAATTTAAATCTGCACAAATTCTACCAAACACAAGTGATACATAATTTTTGCTGCAAACATCTAATGCTGCCCCTCTTTTTTCTTAGGGCGAACTCAAGTGCAACCAGGGGTAGCTCAAACATCTGATGCTGCCCTCTTTTTTCTCAAGGGCGGACCCAAGTGCAACCAGAGGGGGGCAACTCCCCCCCCCCCCCCTCCCCTGGATTTTGCGATTTAGTGGAAGTGGGGGTGTTTCGATCGACTCTGCTCTTCCCTGGAAAATTGTTTGCCCCCCGCTGGATGTTTAATTTGTAATTTGAGTTAAATTTAGAGTAAATTTTTTCAATTATGATTAATAATTAGAATGATACATTAAAATATCAAAAATTACAAATCACAGCATTGAAAAGTATAAATTAAAGTATTATTTTTGATTGACTATTTAATTAGTTAATGAATTTGAACCCAATTCAATATTTTTTTGCCTATCTCCTGACGAAAATTCTAGATCCTCCCTGTTTTTTCTCACAAGCAATGACGCATATCAAATATATTCCTCAACAAAAACAGCGCGCCAGACGCGAGCAAAAAGCGGATAACACAAATTTGGTTCTGCTGAATCAAACACTTTTAGTCAAATGGTTGTATAAATTCAAGGATACCACTTATTTAAGTATTTGGAAGAAATTGATCATGGTGAAGTATTCTTATGGTAATTAACAGAAACTTAGATATAATAGAGATACGAGAGAATTCAGTAAATTGATCATTTTTATTGCAATCTGTTTACCAGTACATCATGTGCCATTTTGAAAATCCATGGCACTATATATATATATATATATATATATATATATGAATGCATTAAAATTAATTTATAAACCTTAAACTTTTGACCACTTGAGTTTATATTAAATTAATTCGAAACTTTAAAATTTTCATATGTAGACGCATCAATCATTAAGTATAAGGATTTCAACAGTTTGGATTCATCGTTTAAAGTCGATTCAATATATTTTAGAATCAAGTTTACAAGAGGTTTGGTGAACTTAAGAGCACCCTAGTTCTACTATATATATATATATATATTCAAGAGATGTCAACTAACTACCACATCTAACTAACTCATTTAACAATAAGTGAATAGCAGTATTCAGTTGCTCTTAATTCAATTCGGACTTGATTGTTATCAACTCTCCTCATGCTCCCTTACATTCTTAATCACTTTATCTCCAGTTTGGAGAGAAATTATAAATGAAAAAACTGAGTACTGTGGAATAGGAGTAGGCATTTGCTTATCAAACTGGTTGGCGGTGGGGACCACAAGGGAAGTTTAGTTCTGAATCTCTGATTCGAATCGGACGGTCTCGATCTAAAACCCAAAAATTGAGTTAGGATCCGAGCCCCTAAATCTGACCTTAATTCCAGACTTATTGGATAGACTGGATAAGCAGGGCTGGACCTGTACTTATATGCCAGGTCTTCGCCTCCGGACCCCACATATCCGTGTTCACATGTCATGCAGAGCTTGGTCCATGACACAATCATAGTCCAAGACCAAGTTAAAATGGCGCTCACTTGAACTACTCTTTTCTATTGGGATTTGGGACCCCACCCCACAAGCGTGTCATTACTCAATTACTCGTTAATCGTTGTTATTAACACTTAATTTTAACTCCCCTCTTTTTCTTCTTTCTTGCTTTTCTCTCTTTCTCCCCCTCCCTCGAAAAGCAAATAATTATGTTTTCTTCTTTAGGCGCTTTAGCTCATTTTATTCCTTAATTCTTCAGCTTATAGTTGCCGAATTTCTGGATAAAGTATCCCTTGCATAGCATAACAGCAGGTATCTCTATTTTTATGATTCGACCATTCAATTTGGGTGCTTTAACCCACATAATTTGTTCTTCTTCCCATCTTTTGTCATAAATTCTGGGCTTAGGTCGGCTTATAACGCTTCATTTGATAAGTAATTTCAACGAGTTTCCTATGTTATTCTGGAAGTATCTGGAATTTGGGTTAGGGTTTAGTTAGTATATCACTTTCTCAGCTGAAATCTCATTTAATGTCTCAAGCTACACCTCCTTTGTCACAACAATAACGCATTTCCATACTCAATTTACAAATTTACCTGTGGATTGACAAGCAATTTCTTTCTTCTTTTCCTCTGGTTTTTAGCTCTGAAAAGGACTTTTAGCTGATCAGCGCAATTTGGTGCTATGAGTTTTGTTTTTAGAGGAAGTAGAGCTGACATTGGGGGTGTATTTCCTGATCTCATCCCAGATAGAAGGCCTATGGTATGTACTTCATTTCTATATAGCTTTGATTTTATAAGAGTTGGTTGATTTAAATTCTTTTGCAATAATATTATTCTCATATTTTAGATTGGTATCCACTGTGCAGAGAATACATGCAGGTCGAACAGTTAACTCAAACTCGACGGCTTTTCTCGTGACAGGTAACAGAAATCACCCCAAATGATAAATGAAGTGAATTAATGTTTTTTTTTTTGTTTCAATAGTTTTTGAAATTATTGTTGGTTATCTTTACCATGCTGATATAGACATAATCTGTTCACAGTTTTCCTGCTATTCATAATACTTAATTCACACCAGATGTCTCCAAATTTCCTGGTACACACTGGCAAGATATATTTTTCTCTATAAAAATTTTGTTTTTTTTTCCCCTCTGATAATTTACGTTTTGTACTTTTGTTTCCTCTTTGTAGCTATGGTTAGTATTGGGGGTATTTTTAATAGCAACTGCATTGAGGATGTATGCTACTTGTCAGCAACTACAAGCACATGCGAATACAGTTGCTGCAAGTGGACTCCTGAGACATACAGAATTACAGTTGCATGTACCTCCATCCATTGCAATAGCTACCAGGGGGCAAATGCAGGGCCTTAGGCTTCAACTCGCACTATTTGACCGAGATTTTGATGATTTAGGTACTTCACTTTTTAATGTTATATATGAAAAAAATATTGTTGTTTGTTCATTGCCATGAATGTAAATCTGACATGGTACTTTCTTTCGTGTTTAATAGATTATGATACACTAAGAGCGTTAGATTCAGACGACATTCCACACGCTGTTTCAATGAGCGAAGAAGAGATAAATGCCTTACCTGTTCACAAGTATAAAAATCATTCTGACAAGGGGTCCGCCTCTAAGCAAAGGCAATATACTCATTTTGCTCTTTTCATTTTTGAACTTAAAACCCCGAGAAAAGATCTATTTATCAAGGGAGCTCTGGTGGAGTCTAATTGGCTAATTGTTGTTGTTAGTACAGTGATGGGCCTACTCTTCCACAGAGCGGGTCAACATCTGGATTAACAAATGAGGTACGTATGTATTTTATAATACTGGTATCCTGTTATCCCTTAATTTCCAGTCCTACAGTTTAAACTGATACCAAGAATTGTCAGCAGATGGGAAAACATAATTTGAAATCATCAGAAGATGAACTGACATGCAGTGTGTGCTTGGAGCAAGTCAATGAAGGGGATCTACTTAGAAGTTTACCTTGCTTGCATCAGGTATTCTGCTTTCTTTATACTTTTCATTGGATCTTGTTTTCTAAGAGACAAAATCGACACAATAAGGGTTGATTTCTGAAATTTCTTTCTTTGAATAACTATGTAGTTTCATGCGAGTTGCATAGACCCGTGGTTGAGACAGCAAGGGACGTGTCCAGTGTGTAAGTATCGGATCAATAGCGAGACCGATGCTTCTTTCATGGTCTGACGGCTGTGTCTGAGCTCCTGTGCCTTTCGATTTGTGCTCCCTACCGAGCTAGAAACTAATTCTTGCGGTTTAGTGTTGTATATTGTACTGGTGACGGTAAGTAATTGCTTTGAAATTGTGTTGTTGTGTATTTGTATAGTAAATCAGTGTTTTGCCGAAGTGAAACAGAAGTTGACAACGTATATTTTCCATGGCCAAGAAAGAAAGGTACATAGCTAAGCTTCTTCACATGAAAATGTACTTGTAGAACAAATGTTATATTTTTCAGAATATATTTACATGGTAGAAAATTATTTGATTTCGAAATTCTGGATCATCAAAGGCATTGATTGTTACCTATTTAAAAATAAAAAAATTCTAAATAATGTATATTTTGCTTATTAAGACTATATTTAACGATTCGGATTGGCTATTTTAACTTTATGCATGTTATCATAGCATAGCCTGGATATTGACATAATTAAGGATGAATGTTTTATTTATTTAGTATATCTATGGTATTTTCAGGCATATATTTCATTAATTTCTGTAACATTATGTAATTTTTATTATATTGAAAATTTATTTTGGACATACTAGCAATAGTAAGAACTTTTCATCTTAAATTGTAAATTTTAAACTTTTTTAATAATTAAAAACTCGAGAATTAATATTAGAAATGTAGACTTTAAGAAAAAAAAAATATGTCTGGCCACATAGCCGCCATGCCTTAATCCTCCCCCATTTACCCAACCATACCCCTTCGTATACCCTTTATAAAACGTTCTCTCTCTCTGTTTTTTTTTTTTAAATCTTTGCAGAAGTTGCAAAGTCGTGAAGAGAATCGAACGCTTGATCTTTGAGTAAATAACAATTTTAAAATTATTTTTCTAGCCAATAATGCTACCTCCTTTGAGTAAATAACAATTTTAGAATTATTTTTCTAGCTAATAGTTCTACCTCCTTTTTTTTCCTTTATAAAACCTTCTCTCTCAAATTCATCCCTAAAAGAGAGGAAAAAAAATAGGAAAGGCAAAGAAAACAAAAATAAGAGAAAACAAAGAAAGGGAAATGAAAAAGTGAAAAAAAAAATTGTAATCGGTCTGATTAGATTTTCGATTCTACATCGTGAATAATTTTGAAAAGTCCGTTTCAAATCAAACTTTAATTTTTGAAATGTCAATCAGATTTTTTTTTATAATTTGTATTCATTTTACTCTGTTTGAATAATGAGAATTATACTGTATCCAAATATTGGATTATGAAACTTGAATTTTTATAAAGTCTTGCTATCAAGTAATCAAACTTTTTTATAATTTGTATTTTATTTTGGTCTTTTTGAATAATGAGAGCTGTAATGTATCTAAATATTGTATTATGAGAGTATATTTAATAGAATAGTGGGTTTCTGAATCTGAATATGTTCTTAAAAAAAAGAAGAAGAAGTGAATTTGAATATGTTTTTAAAGGATTGAAAATTTGGATTCTTATTTCGGTCCTTGTTTTGTTTGTTATCCGTATTCTTTCTCAATTCTGTTTGAACATCGTCAGATTAATTTTTGTCAGATATGAAATGATATAATCATTTAATTTAGACCTATCCGAATTTAAATACATCTATCTAAATTAATTGGATTTGAACTGATTCCTCTGATGAATTCATTTTTTGATAAGTTTGATTTGATTTTAGTCTTCAAAAATCATTAGTTGAGAGAGCTCTTTCATCTATTATTTTTTCAATCATTAATTCGTCAAAATAATTAAAAACTTTCTAAATATCATCAACAGATTCGGGGTGAAAGTAGGAAAAATGAGGGGTCAAGTCAAGTCTCACTATAAATTAGAACCAAGAATTAATATTCGTTTTTTTTTCTCATCAAATGAAATTATAAAAACAATATTCTGATTCTGCATTTCTGCTCCTGATCAGACGTGTAATTTATGCACTGTGCTGATTATGATTTCGATACGGTTCGAAATGGGTGACTGGATCGATTAATAAATATCACGTCGGTCATATCAACCAGTAACAAACAACTAGTCTAATCTCTATGGGTGCGTATTCTCTGAGATATCTCAATTTTTGCGTGACCGACGTGTTCCGTGGCTATTTGAGGGAACGCAGGGGCAGTATTATTTGAGCTTTGAGATTCGTGCATAACGTATTTGAATGGTTGAGATATCCTCAAAAGTCATGCAAAGTTTGAGATATCTCAGAGGATGCGAATTCAATTTCTATGCGAGACGAGAACGGAGTGGGTCTGACGCCCATCAGACCTACTTCTAGGTTCAACGAGATCCATTATCGTCCGATTTATCTTAAGATCTGTGTGCACGGAAATGAAGCTGGCGCACACGAAATTTAAAGCATTGCACAAGAATCTTAGAGCATATTGAACGGTAATTGAACCTATCAAACCAAAATAGGTCTAATGTCCATCGAACCTACTCTCAAGTCGGGACATACGAGACATGCCTCCCTCTGAATTCGTGCGTGTCCTCTGAGATATCTCAATTTTTGCATGACCAATGTGTCCAGTGCCTATTCGAGGCAGCGTAGGGGGCAGTATTATTTGAGCTTTGAGATTTGTGCATAACATATTTAAACGATTGAGATATTTCAAAAAGTCAAGCTAAGTTTGAAATATCTCAGAGGATGCGAATTTCGTTTATTCTTCCTTCCTTCCCTATTAAAATTCACGTACACCCCTTAGAAACCACGAAATTACATATTACCTCTCTAAAATTCATAATGTGATATTTGCCCCTCCAAATTTCAATAACCTAAAGTTTTTCTCAATTTATTAACTTTTCGATTAATACATATTTAAATTATATAATAGCCATTTTATACATTATTAGAAAAAAAACATGTAGCATGTTTAAGAGAAATGTCTAGTTTTCTAACTTAACAGTTGTTAGAATAAATGAGTCATTTCTTACTTGTGACATGCACAGAAATGGATGCTTAAATGCCTCTTTGCATGCATCGTAAGTAGAGAAATGAATCATTTGTCATCAGAAACTGATCAATTAGAAGACATAATATTTTTCTTACTTACGCTACATATTTTTTTTAATAAAGAGTATAACGAGAACTTTATAAATTTATAATGAGTTTTATTATAAAAAAATAATAAATTGTGTAAATTTCCCCTTTCCTTTTTATAAAGATTCGGTAAAATAAAATAAAATATCTTCAATGAGATTTGCGCAAGAAAACATTTGAACGGTTGAAATGGGAATAACAGTTATTCCTTAATTATGATTCAAGTCCTCTCCGATACCGTAAAGGATGGCCTCACTTTACGGTTTGAGATTTGATCTCAATGCTTTGCGATTCGGGCAAGCGCTGGAGGAAAATTCCTTAATTATTGGTAAAAGAACGGTCAGGATCTACTAGTGGTAAACGATTCTCAAATGCAGTAACGGTCTAACGGAGAGGATGAAAATTCCTTAATTATTTGTAATGAAGTGGTTTTGACTTTTCTAAGATTCGCGCGCGCACCGTCTCCTCTTGTAAGTCCCCAAGTCGTAAGGGTTTGATCCGTAAATTTAATAAACAATTTCAGAAAAGGATATGATTCGTACAAAAGAAGCATGGGAGTTGGGAGTAGTGTTTACCAAACGGTTCGGTCCGGTCCGGTCCGGTTCAAATTCGGCCGGTTCACGGTTTCGCACGGGTCACGGTTCTCACGGTCCAAGGTTCTATACGGTTCGGTTCCGGCGGTTCTAACTTGAAATAGTTGGCTCAAAACCTTGCTAGAACCATGGTCCAAATTCGCACGGTCCAGTCCGGTTCTAGGTTCGGTTCGGTTCGGTTCCGGTCCTAGACCAACCCCTATTACCATTTATTCATTTGAATGTTAATTTTCCTTGCTTAATTTTTGCACCCATCTTATAAGATTTTTATAAATTATACACTTTATAATCATAATAAGATTTTGTAACTAAATATTTTTTTTGAAACAATGAAATATAATTTTGAGAATAATGAAAAGAGCAAAAGTTTAATAATAATAAGAATATGTGAGTATGAGGTCCTGTCCGGTCCGGTTTTGTCACGGTTCCCACGGTTCACCGGTTTAGTAGGGTCCGGTTTAGTTAGGTTCTAGTTCAAAATATTAGATAAAAACCTTTCTAGAACCTTAAATTGAATCGGTCCGGTTCGGTCCGGTTTTGAACCTCGGTCCGGTTCGGTACGGTTGCGGTCCACGGTTCCCACGGTCCGGTTCTTGAACCCCCGGTTTTTTTCAAAACACTAGTTGGGAGTGGGGCTGGAACTTATCTTGCTCTTATCTTCTTCACTAGGATCGAAGTCAAGTCAAATCGATCCTCCATGGAGCAACATGGGAGTGAGGATGCAACTTATCGCTTTTGCTTCCATCTTCACTAGGATCGTAGTCGAATCGATCATCCATGGAGCAACATATGGATCTCCAACATCTTTCCAGCCACAGCCACAGGTTTGTTTACGATTTTCTGTCTATATATTTACAAAAGGAATACCTTTTAACCAATGAAATTGCAAATCTGGGATTGATTGAATTGATCTCCAAATTAATTTCCTGATTGCGAATGCGAGGCAACAGATTATCGAGTTTAGTTTTGCACTTTACACGGTGTAATCCCTGCTTGCAAGGGACCTGATATTGTAATGCTCTTCTATTTGAAGCTGATCTAACAAGAAAATTCGTATTGGATTGAAAATTTGGAATGTAGCTGTACCATTAGCATTAAGATTGGTGCGCACAGATATTAAAACAGAACTGCATGGATTTTAATGCACTTAGCACGGATCTTAATGCAATCGAATGGTTATTTCACCCATCGGACCTACTCTGAATTCTCCAAATTAAGCTCAAACCCAATCCTTGCTGGAATTGAATCTTGGATCTTTACTGCAGGAGACTATGCCACTAGTCACTACCACTGGGTAATTAGTATTGCTGGTGTGAATTATTCATGAGTAGTTTTTTTATTTTTATTTTTATATTATTTTTAGTGTAAATTTTGCTGGATGTTACTAAACTTTGTCATTTGTCACGAATTGGTCACTCAAGTTTGATTTGTCCCTTTCTAGTCACTCAACTTTGTCATTTGTTCAAATTAAGTCACTCCATACTTTTTCGTCCAATATCTTAACTGAATATTCTCATTCTGTCTAAAATATTGACAGAATATACTCATTCCGTCCAAAAATACTAACGGAATGAACATATTCCCTTAACATTTTGGATAGAAAAGTATTAGTGACCTCCAGTGAAATTTATCCTTATTTTCATGAGTTGCTATTCCTAGCCAAGATCGGTTATTGGTGTATATCCTTTGTGTTCTGTTCTGGCCTTTTAGGTAATGGTGCAATACGAGCACCACCGGGGAAAATAATAATGGTTTTCATGTCTGGTATTATACCCATCATGAATTGGCATTAGATTTGAACAACCTTCATGTTGGTTTCTTTCGAAATAAAAGCAACAAGGAGGATAACTTCATTTTAATTAGCTATTGAACTCTTTTGCATGATGTTGAGCCTTTAGACTGGTCCTTGATTGATTGGATAAAAGAACATATGAGAATTTTTTTTAGATTTAACAATAATTGAATAATGTCTGGTAAAAGTATAGCAATCTTTCAAGAGTTCACCCCATGACAGTTGATCAGTTTCTTATTGATTGATCTAATTACCTTTTTAAATGAATCTCAAGCAAAGTTTGGTTCAAACATAAATTAACAGGATTAACAGATAACTATATAATGCAGCTCCTCTCTCATAAGGGAAGTTTCTGATCATAGTACTGAACTAAACAAGAAGAGAAAACTACTGTGTGAGAATACTGATTTAGAGTCACCGATATCAAAGCAGAAGCTAGAAAACCAACATGTAATGGAATCAGCAGAGTCGTCAGAAAATTGCATCAATTCCCCTTTCACTAACAATGTTCACAATGCGGCTGATCCATCCATGGTGTCAGATTGGTCTTACACATCCTCTAGCTGCTGCAGCAATGAGACTACCTCAAGTAGCACCTTTAGTTCTTCGGCTGAGTTCAACAGCACTGACAATTTTGGTTCAGGAGGCATCGGATTTAATGGCAAGAAGGATTTGTTTAAGGAGCTTGAAGCTTTGCATGACCCCGTCATAACCGAGCTCGTGAAGTGTAACATGGTGGGTGGTGAAGATGCAGATGCAGACACTTTGGATTCCATGTTGTATAATAACGGGTCAGATGGGTTTGTAACCCGATCCACTTTGAGCGGAATCATGCAAGGTAGTCCCTAACTTCAACATTCCTTCATTGTTCCTTCCCATTATCAAATTCAGCCTCCCTCAAATTATACTAAGCATTTTGTGAATCTGTGCAGATGGTAGAGCAGGTTCCAGACAGTTAACAATTGATCAGGAATTTGAGCAGTACTTTTCGAAGCTCATGCTTTGATTTGCCTTTCTGTAATATATTTGTGCTGTAACTTTCAGCCCTGTTAGCAGTAATATTTAGTTTTGAGTGAAAACTTCTCTACTTGTAATGCATTTGGTTTATTTTGGCTGCTCATGATCCTAGAATATATGTCTTTGCTGCGTCTAATGGTTTTTGCAACCATGAATATAAATGTTATGTTGCTCTAAATATGAAGTCTTGTTGTGCTTTGGCTGATTCTAACTCCCTATTTGCTATTTCCTTCTTTCATGAAATTTCAATTCTTCACCATAGTAACCGCGTATGCGAATTATTCGCGTTTAATACGTTTTTCTAGGTTTGCCACACCGAACCGCGAATAAAATGTTGACCGAATATTTGACCGAATAATTCATGAATAAAACGCGAATTGCGAATTATTTGCAATAAAAAAATGCCAAAATTATTTTTTATTTTTTTAAGGGTTTTTTTCAGAATGTTTTTTTCCTTCCTTGTTATACCGAATCAATCCCAAATTATATCCGAATTATATCCGAATTACGAATTTTTGACTCCGCCGAACCGAACCCAAACTTTTAATTGGTCACTATGTTCTTCACTAGATTGGTAAAAAGTTAGCATGTACTGAAGAGCTGCTGACTGCTTTTCAGTGTATATACTGCTATAAGAATTTGACATGGACGTGTGTTGCCAGTTGATTTACTGGCAGACAGAAATCACAATCAAATAGAACAAAACCACAGATAAAAGTGGCAATGGAAACATGACATGACCAATTGTACAGATTGCCATCTATGTTTATCACCCAGGAATCTTCTACTGTTCAAAACAGTCCCATCAAATTGAATTTTATTTTGCATAATTATATCACAGTCAAATTTGTAAACACACGGGGCTAAGAAGATATTTTTTTTTCCCACTGCTTTAGATGGGAGTCTCTGGTAACATGGTATAACCCAACCTCTCTGGCAACTCTGCAAAACGAAGTGATTTATTAAACAAATAATTCAAAATCAATATGTTGCATCTGTCAGAACTCTGTAAAACGCTCTTTCCAATTGTACGAAATTCATTGTATAATCCTCGTTGTTTACAACAACGGTATGCGCTTATCGGACAGTTAGGATACCGCCAAACAATTAATTGAAAATAATTAGTCGTAATCGAAAATAATCGACTGATTAGTCGGGAAAATCCATGATGGTTTGGTGGCCACTAACGACTAATCGGCCGATTAATTGGTCTAAATGGCCGTTTTTGCAACACTGATAATACTAAGAATATTAAACTCGGGGTTGAACATTTGGCAAAAAGAGAAACTATTGTAGTTTTTGATAATTAATTTTGCTAATTTGTATCCTTTCTTAATTTTTATATATTTTCTGTTATTGAATTATTGACAAAAGCATGGGAATTCCCATCTAATTTGACCTGCCATGGTAATTGAATAAAAAAAAAGTAAAAATAATAATAATTAAACAATATATTGGGAATTGTGCAAAATTCTGTTATGGTTCACGTGATTTGGTAATTTTGGTAATGTTGAACTGTTGAAAAATTATTTAATCGTCACAATTTTAATAATTTATGATGGCTATTATAAGGAAATCGGATTAAGTTAGATCTGAATGGTTTAAGTTTGTATGGATTTTAGACTGGGACGGATCTAAAGTCAGTTAAAGAGTGGCTAAGCAGCGTTTATAATTTTAAAATTTTATGTGTACTAAAATTTAATTTAATTTTTTTAGAACATTTCATATAGAGCTAGCTTCTCTCATAAATATCACACGTTTATTTATAGTTTAGTTGTTATAACTTATTTCGTACAAATACCAACTAATATCTCCACCAGGGCAGCATTACAACTGATGTGGGAGGCCTCAGCAAACAAAGCAACAGGTCCGAGGAAGATGGATAAAGAGCAGTGGATGGCAGTAATGTTGTGCGTGGCTTGGGGAATCTGGCGCCAGCGAAATCATACGATATTTAGGGATGGAGGGATGCCGCCCAATGTTTTGAGTTAATAGAGTGATGCAGGAGGCCAAACTGTGGCTCCGTTTTTGTAAATGATTTTGTGGGATTGTAACTTGTAATAACAGGCTTCATGCCTGAACACTGTTTTGACAGCCACTGTCAAACCCCCTTTCAAAAAAAACTTATTTCGTACATGTGGAGAACTTGAATTTAAATTCCCACCAATTATAATTTATACATTTTAAATTTTAGTTCCCTCTAGAAAATTCTTTCTAGTTCTGTCTCTAATTTTAGAACAATTTTTTATATTTTAAATACATCTGAAATATTTTTCACTTGACTTTAACTAACCTGACGCAGTTAAATACTACAAAGAATATTAATAACAGTGAGATTTTGAGCGTATTATATTAATTGTTTCTAAATTATAACTTATCCACAATTCAAGTTGCACGGCACCAAAAAAATCAAACAAGAAGGCATCCCAAATTTTTTTTTTGATGGTCGGTGACAAAGGCTGCCGCTAATAAATATATTGATAAAAATTGTACCGATTTTTTTAATAATCGAAATTAATTTAAAAAAATATCGGAAAAGGGTATTGGATTGGTTTTTTTTTCAAAAACCATAAAACCGGGAAATTTTATCCCGTCCCTAGGGACGGGAAAAAATTATCCGTCCCTGATAATCTTAATACGGTCCCTGTTAATCACTTAAAAAACGAAAAACGAAAAAAAAAAAAAAAATTTCATGGACGGAAAATTTTAATCCGTCCGTAAGGACGTAAATTATTAATCCGTCCGACAATGGTATAACATAACACTGGAGGCACCGACAGAACTACCCAAAACGCTCAAAACAACTCAAAACGCTGCTCCAAGTACCTGTGCGGTTAGAACAAGCTTGGTTATTCGTAAGTCCTCTGTTAAATAAATTTCTATATATTCAGTTCATAATTGCTTTATTACTCCAGCAGTTTATGCACTACTAATGCCACAGTTTTATATAGAATAAATTCTAGAGATTAATCCACTCTTCATGATCAACCGTCTGATCTATGATAATATTATTAGATATAGCCTTAATTCTCTTCACTCATGAATGCAAATATTATTAGAAGCTGTCAGTTTTCTCTATTCAATGCAAATCCTTATAAATCTGAAATTATATTATTATATTTTTAAATATATATTATTAATAGTTATCCGGTGTGTAATTTTTCTACCAGTTGATTTCGTTTCCAAGTTTGTCGGTGCTTTGTCGTTCTGCAATCCGAAATTCTCAAACAGGTAAACTTTTGTATATAATAATTAATTATTATTTTTTTACAACAATAAAGTATACATGATTTATTCACTATTTTGTAGGCTAATTGATTAAAAAAAACAATCATGCTAATATTAAGGATTCATTTTGGCGGTGAAATACAACACAATAAAAGTGGAGTACGGTATAGTATTAGCTCTCTATTTGCATTGAGCGTAACTGGTGAACAATCTTGGTACGATGTGAAAGGTGAAATTT
The DNA here is from genome assembly GCA_964058825.1 of Carex arenaria. NCBI lineage: Eukaryota > Viridiplantae > Streptophyta > Magnoliopsida > Poales > Cyperaceae > Carex > Carex arenaria. Next base: position 135,055 of record CAXKVW010000336.1, on the reverse strand, counting down.
ATCGACAACTTGGATATTCCGAGAGTGAGTACAGTCTCATAGCACATGCACGGGTTAATGTTGGTACAACAAACCGACGTTACTACGAGACCATAGAAATCGTGTGCGATCAGACTTGGAGAGGAATTTATAACCAAAGTATGTTTGCCCAGACCCAGTATAGTTATGTCGATTTATACATTGAGTTGGTTCCAATAATCGGAGAAAGGCAACCGCAGTCATTCACTAATAGTATGGTACCGGAGACACAACCAGAACCTCGACAGACCCAATATAGTGCTAACTATGCGGATTCCAGCCACCTCCAACCCCATCAGACACAACAAACACTGAGACGAGACATTTATCTGCATCTGACACAACCAGAACCTCGGCAGACCCAATATAGTGAAGACTATGCGGGTCCTAGTTACTTCCAACCCCATCAAACACAACAAACACCGAGGCAAGACCTTAATTTAAACACTTATCCCGATGTGAACGATTTGTCACCGACTGTTCAGACAGAATACAATAATCAGTCCAGTCCATGGGTCGATCCGTCGGAGGTCGGAGGTCGGAGGTTCTTATCCTGAACGCAATAATGAGTATAATCCATGGGTTGATCCACCGGAGGTACGCGATCCTTGTGATAATCTTGATGATGTGCCGCAAAGTGATGATGAAGATGATGCTGACTCATGTGAAAATGACGCCGACTGGGACGATGAAGGTGATTGTGAAGGAGATGTCCCGCATGATACACTGGTACAATCACACCAGCCACCACAACTTCACCCGGTGGCAAGCTTCAATGACACCTCAGGATTTCGAGAGGCAGATGTCAGCTTCTTCGGTACGTCCCAACACAGTGATGATCCACTTGGTGTAGGTAAAGAGTACTCTTCAAAAGATGCTCTACAAATGAAAATAAATCATTACCACATCGGAAAAAATATTCAAGTAAAAACCACGCAAAGCAATAGAACATCCTTGGTAGTCGAATGCAAGGACAGTAGGTGTGAGTGGCGTTTGTGGGCCAAGTTTGGATTATTTTCATCTAAGTGGGAAATTAGAACAATTAGAGCACCACATACATGCTGGTCCCCTGCTAATCGTACTGATCATGCACAATTAACTGCAGCAGTAATCGCCGACTGTATAAGAGAAGATATTAGGGAAGATGTTACCAAAAATATTAAAAGCATTAAAGGGCTAGTCCGTCAGAAATTTAACGGAATTACTCCCAAATATAATAGGTTGTGGCGTGGCCGAGAGCTGGCAATCGCACAAATATTCGGTAGTTGGGAATCCTCTTACAACCTTCTGACCCCACTTTTGGAAGCAATTAAAAGATCACATCCCGGGACAAAATATGGAGTTGCGCACGTACCCACAGATGATCCAAGAGAAAGATTGTTTAAGGCAGCCGTGTGGGCTTACGGTCCATGCATTGCTGCAGTGCCTCATCTCAGGCCAGTCATTAGTATTGATGCATGCTTCCTGTCTGGCAGGTATCAAGGAAGATTGCTGATGGCGTGCGGTTACGATGCTGAGAACCAGTTAATTCCCCTGGCTTTTGCAATAGTCGAGGAAGAGAGTCATAAGACATGGGGATGGTTCATGAAGTGGTTGCGCATCGAGGTATTTGGTAATAGGTTTATGTGCGTCCTTTCCGACCGGCACATGGGGATAAAAAAAGTATTCAAGGATAGATATGGTGGTTGGTACGAGGAAGGCAACCAGTGCGTTCACAGATTGTGTTCACAGCACGTGGCTGAGAATTTGATGAAAAATGTACACAGTAAAAACATTTGTGAACTATTTAAGATACTTGTGAAAAAAAAGAAGCCACGGAGATTTCAAGAGTTCTTCGACATACTGCGCAAGAAAAGTCCGGCTGCGGTTAAATACTTAAAAACTGTCGGAAAATACCAACATGACAATCATAACGAGATACCTAGACCATGGAAGGTGTATCAACACTTAGACGGCGGGTATCGTTGGGGAATAATGACTACTAATGGTTCTGAATCATTGAACAAGGTTTTCAAAGATCCCCGAAGACTACCAATCCGTGCGCTCGTGGATGCTACATATTCGAAATGTGTCGTGTGGTTTACGGAAAGGCTTCAGAAAGCACTGGCTCGCGTAGCCGCTGAGGAGCCTTGGTCAGCGCGAGTTGAAGCTCTATTAAGAAAAAGGATCACCAAATGCATGTCAATGCAGTCCATACCGCTCGGTTTGCACGGTGAACACGAGGTAAAGGTTCATAATGAGAGAGTCGTATACAAAGAACGAGATGGAAATTTTAGTTATAAAAGAGAAACCTTCAGTTATAAGGTCGTCATAAGTGATGGAAACTTGGCCCAATGTGCATGTCTCAAACCTCAGCTTACAGGTATACCGTGCGCTCATGTACTTGCCGTGTGTAGGGAACGGAATTACAACCACAACTTATTCGTGAATCAGCTGTATTCCGCTAAGGAACTTGCCGAAACTTGGCGTGGGGAATTCCACTTCTATGGCAACCCATGTGAATGGCCGGTCATTGACGGTCCAAAAATTATTCCAGATAAGAACAAAATCAGGAAGGGTAGGAGACGGCACAACCGTATAGTCATGACTATGGACGAAATGGAAGGAAGGACGGTGGGACACCAGGCTAGACGCTCCACGTCGGACAAACGTGCAACAGGTTATTTCTTCTTCTATTTTGATAATAATATATATGTATTTTATAATTTAAAAATTGTGCACACATTACATCTATTTGCGTTATTTTGTTATTTATTAGAGGCTTCTTCTAGCAGTAGAGCGAGACAACAAGCTAGACATTCTACGTCTGACATGCATGCAGCAGGTTCGTTGATCTTTAAAATTCAAGTAAATTTTTTTGTCGTTCTTATTTTAAATGCAATACCATACGTTTGTAATATATGATGTTATCTTTTTTTTTACAGGACCCTCTTCTAGTTATAGTCGGAGATTTTGATATTATACTCACGTATTTATTTAGAAATTTTTATGCATGAATGGTTTTGTAATTTGTTTGAATTTGGTCTTTTTCTTTGAGTTTGCAATTTTTTCTTCCTTGCTCGAACCTTGAAGTAATTAGTATTGATGATAGTAAAATAAAATCGAAGGAACATAAACTAACATAGTTCTTATCACAACAAACTACATAGTCCTTAGCACAACATAAATACATGGTTCTTAGCAAAATAAAATAGAAGCATCATAAATACATGGTTCTTAGCACAACAAACAAATACATAAACTAAATAACGAGATGATCCATTTAACACTTGCAAGAAATACCTAAGTAAAAGTGAACTTGTCCGGGTGCCGACGCTCGCGTTCTGGGTATCTGCGCTGTCTTTCTGGTTGTTTGTCCGTTCTCTTACGCCTGACATAGACATTGTTGTACGATGGTACAAAAAAATTCTCCACCGCTTGTGTACGTGGCGTGACGACCGGACTGTGTCCTATGTCTTCTTGCGCACCAGTAACATAAGGCTCATCCGAACCCTACAACAATCATTAATCATTGTAATATTTAGTAAGCATAATCGATGATGTAATCTATCTTAAAAATTAAAGTTATGAAATTACAACCTGATAGACCTGACTCGGTCCCGTGTGACTCATGTATTGCACCTCCTGTGCAGGGACCTCATTGTAAGTCTGGCTCGATCCCGTGTGACTCACTATCTTGATAAACATGATCGACAACAAATTAAAGTATTTTTATTTGTTAATACGTACCAGATTAAGATGACTAGGTCCGGATGCGAAACAATCATTGAACCCTTCATTTGTTTCAAACCATCTCTGATGATAGTTGGGATTTAGATCTTGGTAAAACTCAGGGATGGGTTCTTGATCAGCCGGAACGTCACCATCTGAGATGTCATCGATATTTTCCGGAAGATTAGCCTCCCTAAATATGCTTCCCAATTTAGCATCCATACCGTTGTCTCTGAGAAGCCCACAGCTTGCTTTGAGAAAAAAATTTCCAATTTTTTTGTAAGTTCTCGTTTTGACCAATTGCATAGCTGTCCGGACTATCTTCATCCCTCGTAATGCCTACGAAATGAAAAAAAAGATATTGTTACATACATAAAAGAATAATATCATCAGATAAGACATTTTTAATTTAGTAAAACTTACATCACGCGTGGATTTCGGAACACTAGGGATATACCCTACTTCGCCAATCTCATCCCTGTATTCTGGAATGGGATTATCAAGACCCTCTATGCACCGTTTTCCCAGGAAGATATTGAACATGCAGTCATTTTGGAACCAATGTCGATATGGCAATATCTCGATGCTGCTCCAGTAACCGGTCAGAACAACCAAGTGGTATGCTGGATTGGATGCCTGATCAACGTAAGTTTGGTGCATAACAGACCAACTTTCTCGTCCCGAGACGGCACTATGAATAATTTTATGTAATCGGCGTATCTCATCCTCTGCGAGCGGGAGTGGTGGTGGGATAACCTGTGAATATCCGAACTGCCTCATTACACGATCTGGATAATGATGCTCAATCATCCAGAAGTGTACAAGTGGCACACGGGCTAGCCATATGCCGCTTTCTTGATTAACTCGCAACGAGAGTGCATTCGGGTTCTCAAGTAACATGTCTCTATAAGGCTCCCAAATTACCATGTAATCCTCTAACTTCTCCAGTTCGTTGCGGAAATAACTCACACCACTCCGATTGTGACCTACATGGTAATCATGGAGACAACACCATTTTTCTCCGAATGCAGGGCAACTATGTTCATCCGGTTTGCACCAATCTGGAGTCCAACTATGCAAGGAACGAGGACGGCCAGTCGGTAAGCGGGACCAACACCAATGTTGTAGAAGCACAGTTGGCCCCGACATACTCTTTGTTTTACGCTGTACCGCAACACAAAGGCTCCTATAGAGATATGCCAGAACAGCCCCACCCCAGTTGTATTGATTCGGTGCATCAATATCACGGAGAAATTATAAATACATTGCCGGAACTGAATCTCCCGATGAATCAGCAAAAAACATAGACCCGAACAAGTCGAGTACATACGCCCTAGTGTACTGGCGTACCTGCTCAGGTGTAGGCTCACCTGGCTCTGTGTTTGGCATTGCAGCAAACCGATCATGCAATAACTTCAAACTTATGGCATATCCGGAAATCATGCGAACTTCCTAAAGGTCATTCGGCCCCGACCTCTTATTTTTTTTAAACACCGCACTTGCGGTCCCAGCTCCAAGAAGTTCATCCGCTAAGGTGTACCAATTACTGTCGGAACGGCCTGTCACCGGCGACCCCGTGATCGGCAGCGCCCAGAGACAAGAAACATCCTGAAGAGTAACTGTCATCTCTCCCACTGGAAGATGAAAACTGTGAGTCTCTGGTCTCCATCGCTCCACGAGACCAGCGAGAAGTGACCGATCGATAATTATGTTTTTCATTTGAGACACTTGATACAAGCCGAGTCTTAGCAAGAATGGTTTGCACAGATGGTGGTAAGCAATCCCAGTCCGGGTATGTCGAACATCCACTCCTATATCTCTGTAATCCTGGCAATGTTATTCAAATTGATTTAAATAAAAGACTATAATTTAAACACTTATATCATTCTATAAAAAATATATTATATGATTTATTCAGTAACTTACATCATTGTTTATCCGCGAAATCTTATGTTGGTTGTGCGGCATCCATAATAAATCGCTATAATTATTTGCGGAAAACGACGGATCTATAAAATTCTCACTCGCAGTTGGAGCATCTGCAGGGTCACGTGGACCACGACTACTTGACATTCTGCATGCATAACATTTTGCAATAATTTCATATAACTCTAAAATTAATAACAATTTAAATTTACTGAACAATCTAAATTTATTAAATAAATTGCTAAATAAAACAACTACCTACTAACTCTAAAAATCACATGAATAAATAAATTAAGAGGTATAAATTATCTAATTTATCAATTCTGGCAAACTAATAAAATGAAGCCTAATCGATTCAATTTCATAATTTATTCTAAATTATTAAATTACTTATATTACCTAAGTACGAAATGAATGGACTAAAAATGTTGATTTAACATAAATCAATATAATGTTATGATTACTTGATCAAACAAAATTAACTAAACGAAATTGATTATACCACATATCAAATGAGCCTAAAAATAATCAATTTTTCTAAACCCTAAACTCTAATTTATCAATTCTTCTAAAAGACAATTAGTAAATTAATAATATTAAATACAATTAATTATTTGATAACAACTTGTAGTGCAGTGTATATGTATATTATAAAATGAAACATAATCGATTCAATTTCATAATAGATTCTAAATTATTAAATTACTTAACTAAATTACTTACATCACCAAAAGTACGAAATGAATGACTAAAAATGTTGATTTAACATAAATGAATATCATGCTATGATTACTCGGTGAAACAAAATTTACTAAACGAAATAGATTATACCATATCAAATGAGCCTAAAAAAAATTAATTTTTCTAAACCCTAAAATCTAATTTATCAATTATTCTAAAAGACAAATAGCAAATTAATTATTTGATATCAAACTAAATTTAAATTTATTATTAATTTACTGAATTTTATACTAATTTATTTCAGATTTAAAAAAAAAATTACCTAAAATGATGGCACTGACTGACTGACTGGGAGAGACAAATTGGAGCAGAGGGGGGCACCGGGTGCGGAAATGGCGGCCAGGGACGTGAAATTCCCACCCGTCCGAGAGTTCGCCTGCGCGCTGTGGGGTTCGTTCGCTGATTTTGTCGCTGATTTCGGGTTCGCTACGTAGCGTAGAGACGGACAGGGACGAAGGAAAGGGACGGAGCGAATGATGGGGCGGGGTCCGCGCGGGGGAGGTGAAATGCCCAGGGACGGGGAAATATTTTACGTCCCTCAGGGACGGGAGGAAAGTTTACGTCCTTACGGACGGATTAAAATTTTCCGTCCGTGAAATTTTTTTTTTTTTTTTTTCGTTTTTTAAGTGATTGACGGGGACCGTATTAAGATTATCAGGGACGGATAATTTTTTCCCGTCCCTAGGGACGGGATAAAATTTCCCGGTTTTATGGTTTTTGAAAAAAATACCAATCCAATACCCTTTTCCGATATTTTTTAAAATTAATTTCGATTAATAAAAAAATCGGAAAATTGTATGTATACAAGATCGCTAAAAAATTACAGAAGAAAGAAAGAACAAAAGGTAAGGTAATGTAATAATAATGGTAGTGGTAATAGTAAATGTAAAAACTAAAGATTGTTTTGTAAATTATTAAATTGTGTATTTATGGTCGGATGGTATATTATATGTTAAGGTTCAGAGTTAATTTATCGTCTATTCTGAAACAAGAAAAAGGATGTTCCGAAAAATGAAGTCAGATTTTCGAACTATGAGAATCAAATACACATAGACGTCAATCATATAAAAAAAATTCTATGAATATTGAAAGTCAATTTTACAAAAACAATACCATTTTACTCTAAATTATATAGAATATTATACATAAATATTAAAAAAAAATAAAAAATTGAGGTTAACTGGTCTCTATTCCCTCTTCTTCTTTCCCTGTTCCGATAGGTTTCATATTAAATTCGGCCTCGTATTTTTTTTTCATCTCCTGTTCCGGTAGGTTTCATGTCAGATTCGGCCTCATATTCTTCTTTCCTCTCCTGTTCTGATAGGTTTCATATCAAATTCGGCCTCGCATTCTTCTTTCATATCCTGTTCCAGTAGGTTTCATATCAAATTCGGCCTTGTATTCTTCTTTCCTCTCCTGTTCTGATAGGTTTCATATCAAATTCAGCCTCGTATTCTTCTGTCATCTCCTGTTTCGGTAGGTTTCGTATCAAATTCGGCCTCGTATTGTGTAGCTATTGATGTTGATTTGAAGTAATATTAAAGAATGCAACTTTAGGAAGAAAATAATATAGGATTTAATTACTCTGCTCAATCCAAATATACTCGCTACCAAATTTAAAGCACGCCTTAAAAATCCAATTCATGTTTACCAAAAATAATAGACATAAGTCACATAACATTATATACACATCGGGTTTTAATGAGTATCAGATCAAATTTGATCAAATGTTCAGCGTAAATCATCTGATTTAATTATCTTCATTCGTACAAATTAACATTTTAAATTTGCGGGATAGCTTAGATTTGTAGAAATCTTAAGCACAAATATTAACCTGAGTTTAACAGTTATTATTAAATATCGGATTGAAATTTGACCTGATGTCCATAGAAACCTCGTTTCCGGTTCTCAAGATGTTAGATATTTTAGATATGTAAATTTAAAATTTAAAATTTGTGATACATGATGCTCAAATTTTCACAATTACAATATAAAATTCTAAATACTAGACTACAAACGCATACACATGTGATAATTTATTAGGAGAACTCAATTATATAGAAATATTAAGAAAAATAAAATAAAAATTAAATTTCAATATACATCTTTACATTTTTTGAAATCAACTATGCATCTCCGGATTATACATAGATCTGTCTGTATTCTCATTATCTCTAACATTAGTCACTTACCAAAATGCTAATGACTCAACTTAAATGTTCTTTGTTATGATGAATCAAAGTATATAGGATTATGACTTTTAATTTGTAAAATAAGTTAGATTTTTTTTTATTTTACATAACAGAGGCATTTTTCATATTATATGTTTTGTGTTATTTTTCTATAAATGAATATAGTTCATAAGCAATCAAATTTATATAACTATTTATATTTATACATAAAATTACGAAATATTAAAAATTTATTAAATTTTTAATAATTAATTCACATAGGATATTTGACGATCATCTTCTATCAACACATTGATGTAATTAAATTAAGATTGTTAGTTAGGAGGCAAATTATTCCGGATTGAAATGTTCAAAAAGATTTTTATGTAGGCTGTAGTCATATACGTAATTAGAGTGGTAAAAACGTGCCGTGTTGTGACTAACACGCTATGACTTTAGTCTTGTGTTGTGTTGTGTCAAGATCAAGTGAATAGTTATACGTGCCGTGCTGTATCGTGACCAAAATATCGAGGGGTGGTCACAGCACACGAGTCACGCCTTGTACAAACGTGACATTTGTCACGTTTGATCATGTTTAACTATTTTTTCATACTTTAGATTAGTTTATTAAAGATTCACCATTTGTTAAATATCTGAATGTTCTTATTACACGTGACTCAAGTAATCAAATCTTTCACTCGACGTGCGACGTCTTGTTAAAATTTCAAAAAATAAGCACGACACGCAAATAATCACTTCACATAATACGCAAATCACGACATATAACAGTCACACGTGCAATGCTATTCCGTAACGGAACCATTGCACGTACTATTTTTTCCACTCTACACTTAATGCATCCATCAATTCTGACCGTGCCAGTGATCCACTGGTAGTGTTTTATTTTCCTTTTTGCAATTACTTGACCGTGACCGTGAGTTTTCCAAAAAAAAAAAAAAAAAACTGTGGCTCTGCCTCTGTGACTGTGAGTAACAAAAGTAAAACTGAGCAGTGAGCAGAAGAAATAAAGTTGGGCCGGGCCCCACAGCACGTGTTGAAACAGTGGGCCGATCTGCTTCTAGATTCCTGCCGTACAAAATCCGACGTGGATTCTCGACGTGGACCACTCATATGCCGCCTTAAGGACAGGAGTGGGACCCACCGTGTTTCCGGCGACGTGACCTTTGACCAATTGTTGCCGGAGCTCCCACTCAGTGCGCTACTCGCACCGATAACGTCTAGCGGGTGGCAGGTCCCACCCGCTATTCAAACCGGGCCGGACGTGGTCATTTTCGTAATGATGGATCCGGGTCCGATTACGACTTGATAATGATAGGTTAAAGTCATAGACTATGAGGGAGCTTTTAACAATTTTGGACCCACAGCACTCACGTGCGGTCTCATTACCACGTCGGTATTCAACTATTCTTTGGAATACCAATAGTTCAACACTATTCTTTTAAATTTGGAATTTGGAATTGGGATTTGGGATTTGGGATTTGGGATTTGGGATTTGGGAATTGGAATCCAGCTCAGATAGTCGGTGACCACCAGAGGAAAACACCGGAGACGAGATCACATGGGAGTCTCCTGCACCGTCCGATCGACTACGAATTTCAATCGCAACCGTCCGACTTCTCACATGAAAACTGTCAGTCCTACTGCTGCTGCAATCTGCATGCACCCGCACGAATCACGATGAAATTCAACGGGTCTGAATAACAATTTGAGAAATGCGGGTCAAAATTAAATGCTCCCAACCTCATCTTTTTAGTTGAAGACTAAATAAATGTGTTATCTGAGGAATGCAAACTGATTGATTGGAGCTGGTACAAGTAGAAATTTTGCAAAGGGTTTGACTGGATCTGGCAGATGGGGAAGATGAAATGAACCACGTGTAGCCAATGTGTTTAGGGTTATCGTAAATTCGTAATGCATGACCAATTAATCATGCATGACATGATTTGAATGAATCGGTTGTACTTTTTATTTCCCCTTGCCACCTAATACACCTTTTTAACCCTCAATAGCAAACAACTTCGCGCCGAGTACAAATCAAAATAAGAGGTGCAAAATCTTTCTAGTGCTAAATAATGCATAACTGTGGGCCAAACCGTAAAATGACAACATGCCCAATTGCCCATGGAGGAAGGATAGCAATATGCCAAATTGGAGGGATCAGAATCTGTTGAAATCTGAAACGAATAAACAGTGTTTTTAAAATTTCTGTAATTCGGATTCAACCGTTAAATTGTTTCGAGATGTGCAGACGAAAAAATCAGCTATTCGGAGATACGTGCACAGTAAAAGTTTAACGACTGAGATCTCGAATTGCAGCCGATTTAAATTCAAATTGGAGAGCTATCTCAACTTTGTAGCTAGTTAAATTTGAATCTGGGTCAAATTTGAATAGTTCAATTAGATATTTGACTTGGGAGTTCGAAAATAATTATGTCGACTCGCTTGAGTTTCATTTGAAATCGTAGTGTAATTTTTTTCCCCAAAGTTTTATTATAAAATCAAACCCTATATGTAGGGATATAGTGGTGAAACTATATTCATATATCTTTTTTATTTTCCGGATATGGATACAGAGCAGATATCAGACATATCAGATCGATACGGGTCCGAATCAGATCGAAAATTTATTAAAATAATATAAAATATTAAGAAATATTAAAATTCATAATATTTATCTAATTATAATGATAAATAACTAATTTTTTCATGATATATATTAAAATATATAGTGTTATCTACTATTCAAATACAAATAATTAAAACGTAAAATCACATCAGTATCCTTATCTACACAAATATTCAAATATTAAATATCCACATCTAAATTTTCAAATACAAATTAGATATTATCCATAACCGTTTTCACACTTACACATGTGGTGAGCAAAGAGCGACGGTTTCTCTCTATTACATGACACGCCCCGTCTGCCATGTGGGGCCAATTCCGCTGCACCATGTTTCATTCCTACTGTGAATTGTCAGACACCACTGGAGAAACCGGAAGGAGAGCATTTTTTGGGAAGAGCCCGTTATAAAACTTGCAGAATATCTATGCAATCTTAATTAAATTCTATACAGTTAATATACTCTTATTAATTTTAAATAAGTCAACTTGGTCAATTGAACCCATCTCCCAGCTCCTTCAGGGTGTGTTCGGCCGCTTCACTGTTTCCGTGGGAAAAAAAAAAACTCAGTTCAACTAAATTTTTTTTTTCCACGTGAATAGTAATTTTTAGTTCAATTCCCGTGTCCGTGCCCGTGCCGGTGCCCATTCCCAATGGCCCGCCAAACAGGCAGTGATTGAAAGAAGAGGAGGATTTAAATACACTATTTTTTTACTTTAATATGTTCTATATTTTTTTATCTTCGTTTTTAAAGTTTGAATAGTTGATCTGAAACGCTCAATATTATCTTTATAATAAAATATATTTGAGACCAAATTTTATATTTTTTAGAATTTTTTACTATTTTTTACATAGATACAAAATCACTGTTTTAAAAAAATTCTGGATCATCCGATAAAATGATATTATACCTATGTAAAAAAATAGTAAAAAATTTCTAAAAAATATAAAATTTGGTCTTCAAGTATATTTTATTATGAAAATCATGTTGAACGGTTCGGATTGACTGTTCAGACTTTAAAAACTAAGATAAAGAATGTGAAGCATATTAGAGCACAAAAATAATGATACATTTGAACCGTCTCTACATAGTAAATTTCAAGCCTTCTGAGTTAAAACTTAAAAGCAATCAATTTAATTATGCAATTAGTGCGTGTGTGCTGGTGCTACTGTTGCAGCACAGTAGTGCCGTTGTCAAATGAAAAATGTTCGATCCGATTCCGATCCAATCTCATTCAAATCATTCGATTTAATATTGCGGTGGTCTTCTTTATCATCAATAAATCTCAAACTATTCAGTTTTAATTTAACCGTTTAGGTTCAAATCATAACACCATATATTATGCGTTAATTCATTTACCTTTTTCCTTTCAAACAGCATGAGAACTTTAGTATAAAAATAAATAAAAAATTCACAAGTACAATTTTAGATGAGTAGAGTTAAAATGTCCCATTAGTTTTGTGCCCCAATGTTGTTATTTCTAGTTTCAAAGTTTAAACAGTCGATCCGAACCGCTCAATATGATCTTCATATTAAAATATGCTTGCTATTTTTTAAGATAGGTACAAAATCACTGTTTTTAGAAGATTTTGGACCATTCAAAAATACCAATTTTGTACATATCTAAACAATTAGTAAAAAAATTCTAAAAATTCTAAATTTTTTTATCCAAGCACATTTTAGTATGAAGATCATGTTGGACAGTTCAGATCAATTATTTAGACTTTGAAATTAGAGATAATGATGTTGGGGCACAAAATCAATGAGTCATTTTAACCATACTAATTTTAGATATTTAAAATCTCTTTGATATATAATTTTTTCTACAATTAAAATATCTTTTAATAATTTTTAAGGATATCATTGAAATTCAAATTGTTCAATGAACAATAAAAAATATACTAAAATATCATGATAATTTATATTCATGACATATTGTTATATAGGGTATATTTGTAAAATTAAATTTTAATTAAGATTTAAAGTTGATAATTGTCAATAATATCGATATCGCGTTTCAATATTGTTGATGAATATTAATACTTCTTGAAATTTGTTCGGATGTTGTACGTTTTGGAAACAACAAAATAGACGAATTTTCTTAAACAAGGAGAAGCCTACCTCGATGTATTACTCTTAACCTTTTGATTTAAATATATATATATATATTTTTTTTATTATTCTACGTCTTGTTGTTCATATTTTATTTTATTTATTGAAAGTTGCCGTTGGTACTTGTGTTCAGTTATATTACAAATTCAACAATTTCTAGAGAATATATTTGTGTTTATTTTAAAATGAGTACTTTAATTTAAATGAAGACATTTATTACATATTCAACAATTTCGAATTAGCACTTTATTTCATGTAAAAAAATGTCCGTTTAGGTTAATTAATTGGTCGATTAGTCGTTGGCGGTGATCAATTCATTACGAATTTTTCCGACTAATCGGCCGATCATTTCTAATTATAGCTAATTATTATTAATTATTTTTAATTAATCACTTGACGGTGCTCTATCCGTCTGACAAACACATAACGTTTATTTACAATACTGTTTTATTTTCTTTGAAATGAAGACATCTTAACTTGTTTGCCTATAACGGGAGAAAAACAAGCACTGTGGAAAGTGTGAGAGACGGAGGCATCTTATTTCTCGATCAGATAACCACATTACTTTCATTTAACAGTGATGGGAAACAACACAGTTCATGTGAAAATGACTCAAAATAAACAAATGGCACACCGAAACAGAACAGAAAGGGCAATAGAAATAGAAATGAGAAAGCAATAATGGCAGTTGTCAGTCGTCACGCCGTCCCTGACCCCTTCCACGATCCACACTTACCTCATTTCATTTCATTTCATTTCAATTCATTTCAATTCCAAATCAGACAAAACACACCCACTAAGATAATATCTCCATTCCATCGTGCTCCACTGTTCTACTTTAATTATTTACATCTCTCACACAGTCAGATCCATCTATTCATCGATCTAGTCATTATTCACTTATTTCTTTTCTAAAATTATTAACAATTTCAGACCCATGCATTCAAGGCATTCTAAAATCTTTGTTTTCTCTCAGATTTTTCTTCAATTTTAGTTTTGCATACACCAGGAAAACAATTTAATTAATTCATATGTAGAGAAGAAAGTAATCTTTAATATTTGTAATTAACTAATTATATACAAAACCAAATGAAAATAACACGCTAAAAGTTGTACATTTTTATATAATTAACAACTCAATTTGTTTGTAGTCTCCTTTACATTAGAGACTCAAACGCAAAATTTCTTCTGAACAACAACAAAAAAGAAAAGAAGAAATAATAGAGAGAGATTAGAGAGGATAAAGAAAAAAAAAACTATGTACAAAGAGAAATAACTAAAAAACCTAGCTAAGTAGCTAACAACAAAAGGTAGAAAGGGGGAAGGGAGAAGAGATGGAGAACACGATCGTCAAGCGTAATCTTTCCAACATACGAGCATGGAAACACAGCGGCGCATTATGTAGAAACGAGCTCTCTGTTCCTTGACCAGATTCGCGCATCTGCTCGATAAAGATCGAGAGCTCGATCTGGCACTGGAACTGCTGCTCCTCGCCTCTCTTGCGCTCTCTGATCTCTTAAAGAAGGCGGTACCAGCTGCACCAGAAGTGCTGCTGCTGGCATCTCCAGTAGTACATACTCTCCGGCTGCCGTTGTTTCTGCTACCTTTCTTCGACAGCTTCCATTTCTCATCCATGTAGAGCTGGTCCATGTATTTTCTTTGTTTAGTTGGGATTAGTGAGGTGAGATAGAGAGGAGAAGAGAAGAGACGAGAGAAAGAGAAAGAGAAAGAGAGAGAGGAGAAATATGGGAGAGATGTGGAGGTGGTCTCAGATTTGGGAGTATTTATAATTAGTATATAAAAAATAGGAAAGGAGGAAGGGAGAAGAGAGAGAGAGGTGGGTGCGTGGGATGAGGTAAGATGGTCCAAGGGACCAGTCAGACAGGGTTTATTTAATTTCTGGCAAACAGTCATGGTTAATTTAATGTAGTACATACATACATGATACTTATACATATATTAGATACATATGCATTGGCACTGCATACGCTGTGCCTGTATCTCTTCAGTTCCGATCCATTTGTATAGGCGAACGCGTATCCTCTGCATTAACTCAAAAGGGAATCTTTTGAGTTAATGAATCTCAACCGTTCAATTTGTTTTGAGATTCGTGCAGATTAGATCTGCACTAATATTGAAAGGCCCCTATATTATAGGTAGTAGGCGGATTGAGTCCGTTTAAAATCGGACGGTTGAGATTCATTAACTCAAAAGATTCCCTTTGGAGTTAATGCAGAGGATACGCGTTCTTTGTAGGCTGTAGCCCATTCACACCTGAGGTCTCAGAGGTTTGGGTTCAGGGCTTCTAGCCGCCTTCTAGTCGGCCACTCATCTTTCAAATGTACTTCTTTTTTTGCCCTTTTTAATATTCAGGGGATACGAGTTTGACTGGATATAAATCTGCTGCGATTCCAAAGGAAAGGATGATTCTGCGATTCCAATCTCAACCTTGTTAGAATATACAAATTTCAAAAAATTAATTTTTGTGCATAAATTTTGAAATATATGAACAGTTCGGATTGAAATTATAGGGACATTGCGATCTTTTAAAATTGCAATTGTTTTTCTTCTTCAGTTTGACTAATATAACATCAGTGTTATTTCAACTTATATAACATAAACTTTAAAATTTATTGAATTGATTTTAAACGATGAATCCAAACCGTTCAAACCGATCTATTTTATTAGTTGTGCGTTTACGTGTAAAATTTATAATATTTCAAATTTATTTTGTATTAAGTCAAGCGGTCAAATATGAGAGTTTTTAAGTTAATTTTAATGTCTTTATTTTTTAATATTTTTACCGTTTGATTTTATACTAAAATAGCTTGAAAATATAAAAAAAAAATTGTATATAAATACATCACTCATTAAGTAAATCAGTTTGAACAGTTTATATTAATTGTTTGAAGTTGATATCATATGATAATGATGTCATGCTAACTGAACTTAATACTTAAAAATTATAAAATAAATTGTACATCAAACCCACGAGGCCCGACGCTAAGGTAGGATTAAAAAAGAATTAACCTGAATAATAAATTCAAATTAGTACATTCAAAATTGTAAAACTAGCAAGATTTTATAATATTAATTGTATTTTAAAATATATGATGAGATTTAACAAAACAGCCATTTTTTTTTTTGAGAAAAAAAAGGAGGAGCCATACTGTCAAATATCGGCTAGGAAGATTAAAATTGTCTGGACCTGTCACATGGTCAAGGATACACCGCCAGATATTTGAATTTATCGGGCCGGGCTCTAAATAAAATAAGGATATTGGATCCGAAATGTAAATAAATCTGAATATTAATATTTTTACATTCAGATTCTAATGAATTGTACTCTTTTTCATCAATTAAGGAAAAAATGCCAGCATTAAAAATAACTGAAATCAAACAGCGGAAGTTCAAATTAAATTTTAAAAGGCTCCAAGTCAATCTAAATTTATGCTTATATGAAATGTAAATTAAGTATATAAAATTATAAATATAAGCAAGAACGACTGACACCCAAATACCACGGCATGATTCAGGGTTAGTTAAAAAAAAAAAATCTGTATCGCATATTCACCGATTTTTTTTATTAATAACCCCCCAAAAGAATATTAAATATACCCTTAAAAAAATTAAAAATGCCCAAACCGTCCCCATTTGAGCGGTCAGATTCAATTTTTTTTTAAGCGGACCGCCCAGATAGAGGACATAGTGTAAAATTGAACATTTTTATTTGCTATAAAATTGAACATTTTTTATTTTTTATTTTTAAATAAAAATATTAAGATCCTAAAAAAAAAATTACTGTAGTTGACCACTCCCTATCTGTGCGGCCCGCTAAAAAAACAAAAAATTAAATCTGACCGCCCATATAGGAGACGGTCCGGTGCTGGGAGGTAAACCGCCCCCAATTGGACGGTTTGAGCATTTTTAATATTTTTTTAAGAATATATTTAATATTTTTTTTGTTATTAATAAAAAAAATCGGGCATATTCACATTTCAAGTCAAACAACTTGTAAATTTCGAAACAATATTTCTTATAACAATCATGTAGATACTCATCTCGAAGAAAATGAATCAAGAAACAATCGAGGATATTTAAGATTAGCAATTTGCTCTTTTGACAAAGTTTTCAGACGGAATTGTTTTTAATCTGTTTCGAGTAAAAGTTAGAAGTTTAAGTCACCTAATTATTTAGTATTCATAAAGAATAATTGTTTTTCTTCTAAAATTAAGACTTTCCATACAGAGATAATTGTTTTTGTTACTAGACCAAACACAGATCCTCAAAAATTGTTTAATCTATATTCTATATATATTTCGGGAAATTCCAAATACTGAGTACAATACTATTTGAAAGTCCCGTATTCCTTTGAAAATAAAAATCTTCCTTTGGTTGGTGAGAAGAGATGAGATTCTCACAAAGCATAATTTAACAATTAAAGGTTGGCAGGGAGATATGAAATGTGTATTTTGTGATCAATATGAAAGTACAGAACATCTATTTCTTCACTGTTCTTACATTAGATCAATTTGGAATTGGAATGTCTCTTTTAATAATTTTAGTTTTGATTGTGATTCCTTTGATGACTTGTGGCTTCTTGATGCAACCATCCCATTGAAAGATAGGTTATTAGTTGAGTTATTACGAGGGGCTGTGTTATGGATTATTTAGTTAGAAAGAAACAGAGTTTGTTTCAATGAAACTCAGCCTCTACCTGTTAAGGCAATAGGAAATAAGATTATTTTTTTAACATATTTTTGGTGTATTTTTAAGTTAACTAACTCTTTACTTAAATTAAGCCTAATGTTTATCTCTGATGTTAAGGATCTCTCAAATCAAATTTTGGAGGAGAAACAAAGCAGCCCGAATACGGATCAGGTAGTGGGCTTGCTTTTGTCCATGACACACGGGGATTCAAGGTAAAAAACACCCACTCTGGTTTCTGGTGCTGGCAACCTAATGTCTAAAGAAGACTTGAATGAGGGTGATCAAGTTAGCTAGGAAGAGCTTGTTTGACAGTCTAAGAACTTTAGGTTTAATTAATTAGCATTTTGGTTGTGGTTTTTGGTGATTTAGCTCTGACAGTTTCTATCCTTTAGTTTCTGTTATTTATTCTTATGTGTTGATTAGTTGGTGTTATGAAGTGGTGTTAGTTGTTGTTATGTTATCTTGGGAGCAAATGTAAGAACTTTTGTATTTGATTTTGGTATCTGTTTTAGGTACCATGCCTATTAATATGAAATCGGTGAATTCATCAACTATTTTTCAAAAAATATATTATATATATAAATTTATGTATGAAAATATCAGTAGATCTATGATCATTTTAGTGGATTTAGATAAGAGAAAATTATCAATCCATGGCAATATTTTGAGTGTTGGTTAATTAGCTCAGTGCGTGCTCTATTTTTTGGTTAATAAATGAGTACTTAATTAATCACTGAGATAGAATGGTAGAGAGGTATATAATTATATATAGACATAAGAGACCATCTTATAAGTGTGTGTAGAATAATCTTAGATGCCAATTATTAATCTTTTTTTTTTTTAATTAACTTGACAGTCCTTGTCAAGCTTTAAAAAAAATATCTTCCTCTATAGAATATTAGTAAAATCAATATTGTTTTGAATTTGACAAACAAAAATTAAAATTATTTTAATGCATATATATTAAAAAGAAATATACGATGATAGATAATCATATTGTAACAAATTATTTTAATTATATTGCAACTAGGAGTGAGTAAATTGTTCATAACTTGTGACTCGCTCATAACTCGTTTGCTAAAATCTTATTAATAACTCGCTCATTATCAACTCACTTGTTAACTTAATGAGCTGAATATGAGCATACCCGAACTTGCTCATTAAGAACTGAGTTACATGAATCATGCCACATCCATTCCCTTGAATCAAAATTGAAATTGGCTCAAGAAGTAAAACATTAAAGTCCTTTATCGTGACACTACTTAACAGCCAATTTATCTTCTCTGCGCGTGACAACGGCACTTGATTCTGTACTTGAAAAAAGCACTGACGTGCACTATTTTTCTTAGACCGGAATCCTTATCCAAATAAATCAGATTTTGTCGAAATAAGCTTGATTTCTTACTCAAAATAAAATTCAAATAAGCTTGATTTCTTAATGAACCGCTTAATGAGCATGAGTCAACTCAAGCATTTAACGAAGCGAGCATGAGCACAACTATCAACTCAGTATTGTCTTCTCAACTCGAGTTGACTCACTCATTAAACTAATGAGCCGAGCATGAGCGTACTCCAACTCGCTCATTAATCACCCCTAAATAATTTGCAACCCAGTCCTCTGGCACTATTATAAATAGCAACAGTGTCCTTTCAAGCAATATTGTCCTTTCGTCTCTAAATACAGAGTACTATGAATCATACTGTTTGACCATACTTTTGTACTAACTGTCATTTTATTTATTTATCATGCTTTCCTGGCACACTTGTAAGTTGTAACACATTTCATATTATTATTAAAAATACTTTTTTATAATTACTAGGATAGATTGCTATCCTTGAGCTTCGATGAGGGGACAAGGTTGAATAGTGCAAGGATAGTTATGTGATTCTGTTGAACAATTAATATGCTAGACATTAATTAGAAGGATAGTTATGTGATTCTGTTGAACTCATATAAATTACATATTTATTTAGTCATATTATAAATCCAAGGTTTGAGCTGGATCAACATAATAAACTAAAATCAGACAAGTGATTTTGCATCTAAGATGAGTAGATGATGACTAAATAAATATGTAATTTTAATTAGGATCAGCTCCTTGATTCAGTCTGCTAACAATCGCTTGCATTTGACACCGCTCATGTATTGTCAATACGGATGTGCGTGCGTGCACTAATTTTGATTCATGCACATAAAATTTGTATATAATAAAAAATTACATACAATTTTAAACTAAATAAACGTCAATCATATTCATACCTTATTCATACCTTTAATTATATACAAGTGTCAATCTCATAGAAATTCAAATATATATATAGAGAGGAGGGTTCCAATGCCTCATCTTCTCATACCTTATTCATACCTTATGTTATATATCTCTATTTTCAAAGTCCAAACTATCTCTATTAGTTGGTGTTATGAAGTGGAAAGAGTTGAGAATCTCTCCATAATAGTCATCTAATACCTCTATTGGTACTCCTTTTCTCTCCCCCTTTCTCAAATCCAAAATTTATCTCTATTTTCTAGGGTTTTGCTCAAATTTGAATTTTTTTGTATAAATTGTGAGTAATCTACCTCCATTAAGCTTCCATGATGTTAAATTGGTACTTCCTTTCTCAATGTCACCTAAATTGTGATTTTCTCTCTAGGGTTAGTTTCAAATCCAAAATTTGGAGAAGAAATTTTAATTAGTTTAGTTCAATCCGACCAACAAAGGTATTGATTAGTGATGTCCCCTCTTTCTCTTGAAAATCTAGAAATTATGTTGTGTTGGTTAATCTAGGGTTTGGTTAACCTTGAAAATCTGGAAATTAATTGTGTTGGTTAAACTAGGGTTTGGTTAATCTTGAAAATCTGGAAATTTTTGATCTTGTTACGGGCCGCAATGGATCTTGTTGCGGGCCGCAATAGATGAGCCGTCTGAAGGCTGGAGAGATTGTGAATTGGGTTGCGGGCCACAATGGATCTTGTTGCGGGTCGCAAGAGATGAGTCAAAGCCGCTGGAAAAATTGGGGGTTGGTTGCGGGCCGCAATGGATCTTGTTGCGGGCTGCAATGAAATGAGTCAGAGAGCTGGAAAAATTAAGGATTGGTTGCGGGCCGCAATAAAAGTATAAATAAACTAATATAACTCAAGTAGGGCATATCAATTGTTAAACAAAGATTAAATCAATTATGTATGATTGAAATAGGTGTAGGCTTGGTTGAGCAAGAGTTTGCGGGACCTTACGAGACGTCCGAACCATAGGGACGTGATACGCTTTCCGTAATCAGGTGCGGGGTTCTTGGACTTGTTTGATGTTTCATTTTCAGAAATTAAATTCTTTTTCGATTGTCATGTTGTATGTTGATTGTTGCATAATTGGAATTGTGTGAATTTTTGTGCATAACTCATTCATTTAAAATCGAATTGTTGTGATATGTTTGATTTGCATATTCGTATGGTTGTCATCTTGATTGTTCTCCTATGATTTGTTTATGATTAAAAGTCACCCCAAATTGATGATTATGGAATTATGTGAATGAATTTGCAAAGTCTGACCCGCTGGACGAGCAGACGGAATTATGTGAATGAATTTGCAAAGTCTGGCCCGCTGGGTGAGCCGACTTTGATCCCAGGAACCTATTGGCCTTAGGTGAATGGCCCTCATGGTGTCCCAGTACCGGTTGGAACGAGGGGTGGGTGACTATATGAATATGATTGATTGTGATTGTGGTTGACTTGTGTGTGACGTCTATGGCTCGGGGGCATTACCCTACATGGTAGTGCATTTGGACGGTCAATTGAATATTACGACATTCTGAATTATTTCCAGTGAATTCTCATTATATGACTTGGAACCAGACTTTATTAATGGTTAAGCCAAAGCACCACAGATGGGTGTCAGATAAAGGGTCCAGCTCGGTGGAACATCTGTAGGTGTCAGTAACCCTACAGATGAGGGTTTCATAAAGGGTCCAGCTCGGTGGAACATCTATAGGTGCTACCAGCCATACTGAAATGAGTTAAGCCAAGGCATTTACAGATGGGTGTCAGATAAAGGGTCCAGCTCGGTGGAGCATCTGTCGGTGTCAGTAACCCTACAGATGAGGGTCAGATAAATGGTCCAGCTCGGTTGAACATCTGTAAGTGCTACCAGCCATAATAAAATACTAACAAAGTATGTGCTTGTTTGAACTTCACCTTGGAAATTCCGTAAATTGTACTCATTTGATTAATTGTTGTCGAGCATATGCATATACTTATATATTGTTATAGAATGGCTAATGTGCCTTTGAATGGATTTCATTTTTGAACATGGAGTCTGATTGCAAGTCCAATAACTCGACTGCAGCAAAATTCGCACTGAGAATTATATTCTCACCCCCACCCTTTGGGTTATTTTTACAGGTTTTGGTGCGGTTGATCCGGGAGAGGCACGCGAGTAGTAGGCCTTGGTATATGTCACCATAGTACCTTAGTAGATATTTTGGTTATGTGACTAGGGGGGGCATATTTTGTTTTGTGATATAGCACCCTATGTCATACCTTACGGTTGGTATCCGTACGAGATACCTTTTGTATGTTATATTTTTACCAGATAGTTTGTACTTGGACTATTATATATATATATATATTTGGTTTATGTCTATTAATGTGATGTGATGAGTATACTTTTAATTGTCTTGTAAGCATACATGAAGTTGTATGCTTATGGCGGGGCTCTGTCACTATTTCTGGCCGCGGGGTGTGACAAGCACCTATTGCAAATGTTGGTACTAGCAATGCTACAGACGAAAACCCACCTAGTAAAAAGCAAAAGAAACTGAAATCTGATGTTTGGAATTATTTTGATAGAACTGAGACTATTGAATTAGTGAATGGAAAGAGGATAACTAATGTCACTGCAACTTGCAAAGTTTGCTCTAAAAAATTTGAAGCAAATAGCAAACATGGTACTATGCGCTTACGGAATCATTATACAGGAAAACATGGTGTTCCTACGGGACAATGTTTAATTAGTTTAGTTGGAGAGACATTCAAGTATGATGAGGAATCAAGTCGTAAGAAATTGGCACTTGCCGTTGTAATGCATGAGTATCCATTTCGCATTATTGAGCATGGGTACTTTGTTGATTTTGTTAAATCTCTCCGTCCCTCTTTTCAGATGAAATCACGGACTACATATAGAAATGAAATATTGGAGATGTTCAAGGAAGAAAGAGAAAAGGTTCATAAGTTCCTTGGATCACTTTTATGCCGGTTGAGTTCCACCATGGATTTATGGACTTCACGACAGAATAAGAGCTACATTTGTGTAACTATACACTTCATTGATGAGAAGTAGAATATGCAAAAAAAGATCATTAGTTTCATGCGCTTGCGAGGGAGACATACGGGTGCAAACTTATGTCAAGCAGTTATGAAAATTTTGTTTGATTGGAACATTGATAAGAAAATATTTTCGCTTACATTGGATAATGATGGTGCCAATAGTGTGTGTGTGAGGGAAATGGTAGAGAGATTCAATAAAACCAGAGGTATTTGTTGTGGTGGAAAACTCTTTCATGTGAGATGTGCTGTTCACATAATGAACATTGTTGTGCAAGATGGGATAAATGTGATAAGGAAAGGAATTGAAAACATACAAGAAGTGGTGGAAAAAGTGAAACACTCTCTTATATTACGGGAAGAATTTGAGAAAAGGGCTAACGATTGCAAGTTAGACATTGGAAGAGCACTTTCCTTGGATGTCTCTACTAGGTGGAACTCGACCTATATGATGCTAAGAGATGCTATCTATTACTGGGAGGCATTTAAGAGGATGTACATCCTCAACCATGCATCGTTTCCTAATTTCCCTTCAAGTGAAGAGTGGCAAGAGGCTAATGAGCTATGCAAAAATTTAAGGAACTTTCATACAGTGACAGAGATTCTATCGGGTACTTCTTATCCAACCTCTAATTTGTTCTTTGCAAAATTTTGTGATATCAAACTAAGAATTGGAGATTGGCTTAGAATGAAAAATTCAATTATTGTTCAAATGACTTCCTTAATGAAGAAGAAATTTGATAAGTATTGGGACCAATCAAACATCGTACTAGCAATAGCTTCTTTTCTAGACCCGTGCTATAAGATGGGGTTGATTGAATTTTACTATCCCAAAATTTATCAAAATAGAGGAGCTATTGAATTGGAAATAGAGGAGTTGTTGAATTGGAAGAGTTCAATAGGGTTTTGAGGGAGTTATATGGAGAGTGTGTATTAAAGTTCCAAAGTGTGGAAGAAGTAGCACAAGCTGGTGGCGGTTCTGTTCTCGGTGGTGACACGGGTGATGGTGACGAGGATAGGGACAACGAGCTCAATCAATTTATGTTGGAGAGATGTCATCCATGGAATAGCAAATCTGACCTAGATCGGTATCTAGAGAGACGTCCTACATCATGCCCTCGAGGTCAAGATTTTAATGTGCTTACTTGGTGGCAATCAGAAAGTAAAGACTATCAAATCCTGTCTAAACTTGCTCAAGATATGTTGGCTGTACCGATCTCGACGGTTGCTTCAGAGTCGGCTTTTAGCACCGGTGGTCGTGTCATTAATGCCTATAGAAGCAAACTAGACTCAGAAGTTGTTGAAGTGTTAGTGTGCATATAAGATTGGATCAGAGGTGATAAAAAAGGTATTGTTTTCTTAATTATATCATTTTCTATTAACTTGTTATTGTCTACTTTTCTTAATTATACTGAAAAATAATATAGCACAAATTTCTTACCAACTCTTTGTTGTCTGTTGAAGCCCTAATAAATACCTTACCAACATTAGATATAATTATAACCTAGATCCTATCTTTAGAAACATATATATGCAGCTACTAAGGAAACAAAGCACCAGGGATACAGATCACTAAATACTCCTCCATGAGTTGCCCTCTTTGATTTATTATTCCTTCTCTAATTTGATCTTCTCTGATTCTATTGGTCAGCTCGTAATTCTAATTTGGTCTTCTCAAATTTATTTAGTCATGTATATATAGTTGAAATAAATTTAATTAACTAACCATTTTCATATTAAAAGAAAAGTCAGAGTATAAATTTTAATAATTGTATATATCTCGGCATTCAAACCATCTTTTCTTAATCCAATTTCTTAAATCATATAATTCTGATTCGATTCTTTTGAAAATCAGATATTAATTTCAATTATTATTTTAATTTCAGGTTGTGCAACATCAATTTTTGATTTTATGGAGGAAGCAGAAGAAGAAGTAGATGGAGATAATGATAGTGATTGATGTGATAAAAAAAAATACAAAATATAATTAAACTATCTCTTTTTATTTTAGAATTATATATGTTTAGATAGAATATCTTTTTGTGTTAGTATATTTTGATTAGAATTATAGTTATGTTGGTGAATTTTAGTTAATTAGATATAGTCGGTGAATTGATGAATTTTAATTATGGCTATATATATTTTGTAATGGCATAACATATATATTTTAAATTAAGAATCCGAATTATATCTGTATTCGTATTCGTATTCGTTTAATATTCGATCCGTATCTATATCCGTTTAATATCCGATCCGTATTCGAAAAAAATACGGATACGGACATGGTTTTAGCACTATCCGATCCGTTTGCACTCCTAGTATTAGTAGTCAATTTGATGTATGGATGTTGTTTCTCAATTTCTTTTGTTAGTTTATTGATAAAAGCAATTTTAATGACTATGATATGTATATTTTATTTTCTAAAATTTGTTCAATAAAGTAGAAGGGTTTGAACTAAGGATTGGGATGGAATGGAAGTAATTGTTAGTAGATTTATCAAATCCTTGTGCAAAGATTATTATCGAATAAATCTCGAATTAGTTCCAATCATCATCAAATAGAGCATCGCTATTGTTAAATAACTTGCTAATTTATTTGGATTTGGTTGTAACGGGACCAAATCCACTGTTTGAAAAACATATCAAACTATTTGAAAAATGCTGATCCAACGGTGGCTTAACCAAACAGTAAAACTAGAAGCCACCGTTAGATCAGTGATTTTCAAAGTGGCTTAATAAATAGTAAAAAAATTTCCAAAAATATAAAATTTGGTCTGCAATGACATTTTAATATAGAGATCACATCTAATGGTTTGGACCGACTTAATATGATGAAGGGATGTGTTGAAGAGGTGCATCATAGAGATGCATCCTTTCGACGAAGAGATGTATCAAAGAGATACGTCGAAGAGATGTATCAAAGAGATACGTCGAAGAGACGTGTCTAAAGAGAGGTGTCCTTTCGCAAGAGCCTCTTTATCTTCTATAAATAGAATGACATATTTCTCATTTGAAGTATCTCGGATATAGAGAAACACATAACATAAATTTCAACAAAGAGAGAATCCCGAGTGCTAGGTACTTCGGTTGTGAATCAAGTGTGACACGTTTGGTATTTCGCTGTGGCGTGTCTCCAACTAGCATTCTCAGAGAATAAACAGGAAGAGAATGGACTGAACAAACTACGAAAAGATTTGGAAGAACTAGACGTGAAAAGAAACCTCTAAAATCAAGTTGCTTTCAGCGGCTATAATTCTGATTAGAGAAGGAAATACGTGACACGCCGTGATTTAGTCACGTGACGTGACGTGACGTGATCAATTTTTTTTTTCACGTGACGTGACGTGACGTGACCAAAATGGTGGCGGAGGATCACGTCACGCGTAGTCACGCCGTGACCGTACGTGACGTGACGTGTCGTGACGTAAATTAGTCATGTCAATTTTTTTAATATTTTAATTTAAATTGTTGAAAATTTAGGAAAAAGTTATAAAAAATTCTAAAATAAGTAAATAATATTGTAAAGATTATTTTTTTTAGAAAATGTTGCATCTGACATTACTTTAAAAATTCAAATTACAAACATTCATTAGACTAAACTAAAGAAAATAAAAATCAGTACTATATTAGTACCAATATCACCGAACTTACACTATAATAAAAATCTGAATACTCTATATATATAAAAAAAGTTGGATACTCTATGTTTCATACCGTGACGTGACGTAACGTGATCACGTGACGTGACGTGACGTGACTGGTTCGCGTGACGTGACGTGACGTATATTTTTACTAGAATGTGGTCACGTCACGCGAATGATCACGTCACGCGTCACGCGTCACGCGAGTCACGTCACGTAATCGACACACGTGACGTGACGTTCCGTGACGTGACTAGTCACGCCGTGACAAATTTCCTTCTCTAATTCTGATCTTGAAAATTTACTATTCAATTATTTCTAACAATACATAATTCACATCTGTCAAGTTTTCGCACATTAAATTCAGACTCAGTCAAGATTCCAGTCTTTCTTTTTTGGTTTTAACCTGTTGACAGACTGCGCCAGTTTCTCAGACTCGGACTCAGTGGAGATTCCAGTCTTAAGTTAAACGTGTGGATCGTATAGTATATATTAATCCGGATATAAACATACTAGTTATTAGTTAATATGGATCGTTAAATTGAGATCGTACGCTCAGAAATTTCTTCTGTCCTTACAATTCAGTCCCTGAAAAATTAAGTGGATCAAATCAATTCAGGCCCTTCAAGGCCTGTACCTCTCTCCTTTGTCCTTGTACACTCTGCTCCTGGCAGAGGAAAGTGAGAGGAAAGAGACCGCTATTTGTTTGTCATGATAAGCTAATTTGAAAGTGTGTTTTATTTATTTTCACACAGTCACAAAACATCAAGGATATTACAAAATATATATATATATCACCAAACTAAAAAATAGTATAGGTTTTGACCTCCATCTACACTCGGAACTTCAGAAGTAACAAACAAGCTTATCTCTTAGACATTTTTCATCCCATTCAGATTCCCCTCTCTTCTCTTTCCTAAGAGTAATAAATTCTTGTCATGTCGTGATTAATACGCTGTGACTTTGATCATGTGTTATGTTGTGCTGTGATCAAGTTAATTTTTTGCGTACTGTGACATGCTACCACTAAAATAGTGAGGAGTGATCACGACGCGTGAATAGTCACGCCACTTGAAACGTGCCATGACCGAATCGCATTAGTCATGTTTTTATCAGTATACATAGATATCTTGGTGCACGTTGTTGGGTACAATTAAAATATGAAATATATGCATGTCACATTCGGGATGAATAACCGCTCCTGCAAATTTTCAGCTTTTTAGTATGTATCACTCAATTTTCTATATTCGCTCAATTTTCAAGATATAACGGTAAGTTCATAATCGTGATTGGTGTTCTGTAACTATTTTGTGCCGTGTTATATGTCCTGCTGTGTCATTACCAGAGCGATTTCTCGTATTGTCTTGTGTTATATTCTTTTTACCGACAAATAATCCCGACACGAAACATAAAAGTCACAATACGCAACCAACATGCATAATATACCGTTTCATTCCATAACAGAGCCAGCTCCGACATACCATTTTCTCTGATCTACTTCCTTTCTTGAATTTCACCTCATCAAACTGGAGCACACCCTAGCTGGAGTGAGCAGCTCCCGAGAGAGACGTATCAAACTGCTGTTACTGTCAGGTATGAGCACACGTGTTATACTGATAGAAATCAAGAGCTAGCTGTTAAAGGTACGTGATTAGGAAGCGTCGCAATCGGACGGTGCATCATTAGCCAGCAAGGAAAGGGACGCACCGATCAGGGTGTACTTCATATGCGTATTAAGCGCTGATTAATGATATATTGATATCTATAGTTGAAACATTAGTACCTGTTTTGTTTAGGACTTGTCTAAACATGGGTGTTGATGGTTCCTTTTCGCCTCTTGATTTATTTTTGCAAATTCTTTTATGTATTTATGGCTGTTCAAACTAGTGTATGTTTGGTCCCTTTCAATGACCAGTTGCTGCTAGAAAATGTCCTGCATTACACGGATTAATTAATTTCTCATATGATTTTAATTTTTGTTGAAACGAATATTTCAAATGTTGATAAAATTACTAACAATTAATGTCGACTCGTCAAACACAAATTCACCACACGGATTTTGTCGTAACTTTTGTTGGAACAAATTGATCGCTGACACGCTCTTTTACTAGATTCAACTCCTCTCCAATACCGTAGAGGATAATGGCTTACTTTACGGTTTGAAATTAAATCTCACCACTTTGGGATAATGGCTAGTGCAGGGCCGTATTGTTGGGCTTTGAGATTAGTGCCAAGTTAAAAAAAATGGTCCAGATTCAGTAATTGTAAAAGATTCCCTTGTGCAATATTGGAGAGGATATATGTGAATTCCTTTTACTGTATCAATAGCATTGATTAAAACCAGACACTCTTAGAAAACTGACTCGGTGTAAAACTAATGTCAGTAGTAAAAATAATGCTTTCCGTGTAAGAGGTCGCATGTTTTAAAATTTAAATGAATAAAATTCTTGTAGAACGAAAGAATTTGTTTCTTTATTTCTAGAAACTAAAACTTAAATTGATTTCTAATTCTTAAAGAATGAAATAGTTCGTCTCTTTATTATTCTAATTTATCATGTCATTTTAATGCTAGACACTGCGTTCTCTTAAATCAGACTTTTTCTTTTGAAAGAAAGATAGAGTCAAACTTCAAATTACAAACAATTTTTTCCATTTAAATTTTAAATTCAAGACTTCTCAATCATGTGTCTTTGTCACTAAACTAAGTACTAGTTATTTTTTAAATTAGACTTAAAAATCAATTTTATATATTGAGTGGTTCAGTTTTGGTGCAACATCACATGATGTAATACTGATTTTCGGAGTAATATCTTTATACACCTCATTTACGAGAAAATAATAATAATAATTTGATATTTGATCTAATAAGGATATATAGAAAATATTTATTTTGTTTTTTTTTTTAAGATTGTTAATTTATATTTTTCAATGAGTATTCACCGGTAAATATATAACATTCTACTTTACATTCTTATCATATAATTTTAGAAAATTTTAATAACATAATCATCTGGTTCAACAAATCATTTTTTTGATGAAGGTACTTAAGATTTTTTTTTTGTAATTTTACTTGTCTTGCAAAAGCATCATTTTTTTTGATAAAAAAAAGCTAAAGCCCATTCCATTAGGAAAAGAAACCAAGTTAAGTTACATCACAGACACATCAGATTTGTTCTAGCAAAAAGAAACAGATATAACCCTAGATGCATAGTGTAGCCAACGCCATTTAGGCATCACTACCAAAATAGCAAAACTCCTAACTTTATAAGGAAACAAAAGCCATTCAGGCATAGCTACCCAAAGAGTAGTCCTAAAGTAAACACTATTAAGGCACACACTGGGACTGAGGGGTAAGTTGTTAACAAAATTGGACTGAAAAGCCATGCGCCATTTAGTGTCCAGCATCTTCATACAGCACAATCTGTGTTCCTGGATCAGCACCTTACATCTGTGCTTCTTCCTCCTGCGGGTCGTCAGGGTGCCAGCTAGCTAGGAACTTGAAAAAGCATCATAACAAACATATTTTTTTTTTTTTCTTAAAACCTCACAAGTTTTATAATTGCGACACCAATTGTCTTAGATTTTAGTTTATCTGGATTAGATTTGAAGTCTATTCGACTTTTAAAATTATCAAGTAATATTTGAATTTGGATCATATTGAGCAAGGTGATCGGACTTGGCTCGTGTGGTCATGTCTAGGGGTGGCAAAAAAACTCGTAGTTCGTGTCTCGATCGTGACTCGCATCTGGCTCGCTCGTTAACAGCTTGTTCGTTACTAGACTGAGCTGTTAACAAACCAACTCACTACTAGTTCGATCCATAATTAACGAGTTCAAGCTGGGGTCTAGCTTGCTCGCCAGCTCGCGAGCTAACTCGGCTAGGCATCAATTTGTGAATTTGTATGAATTTGTGTGCATTTTATACTGTCAAGCTCGGTCCAACTTGGTTCAAAAAGTTCATAGAATTTTTTTTTTCTTAAAACAAGGTCCAGCCAGACCCAGGAGCCAGCTCGTGAGCTAAGTAATTATATAATCTCGGTTTATAAAATTCTCTGCATTTAAATTTTTTTATAATAAATTAAATTTCAATGATGATAATTTTTATAAAAAATCATGTAGTTAAAGTAATTTTTTTTCTCCAAAACTCTAAAATCTATATAATAAAAAATAGCACTATTAACTGTATGAAATTATTAGATAGAAATATGAACTCTCTGTGAATATGTAGTAATGATGATCAACAGAAGTGCATGATGCATAATTAACAGGCAATTAAACCGCTTTCCTGTTAATTAAAATTTAAAGAGAATCCAAGCAATACCTTCAGCAGAACAGAGCAGAACAATTGTAATTAAAGTGGGCCTGGAAGCCCGTTCATGTGTATGCGTCAGAGACATTTGGGCCTGTGCCACTCTGCAGAGCGTCAGCGATTGTTGCCTCTGGAATTTGGATCGCTATTAAACCATTCTACTGTTAATTAAGATACACAACCACCATTTATAATTGGAACCGAATCTCTTCAGTGTTTTAATATTCGGTTTGTATATGGTATGCGGAAAGCCACCGCATACTGCATATGCGGTATGTGACTGCATATGCAGATTTTTATGCGGACTTATATATGCGGATTTTAAATGATAATTCATATATATAAATAAACATACGGTAATATGTGGTATGACTCACTGTTAACATACTCTAAACCGGTATTTTTATCACTGTTAATATACTCTAACCCAGTAATATGTGGTATAAATCACTGTTAATATACTTTAAACTGGTATTTTTATCACTATTAATATACTCTAAACCAGTAATATGTTCTAAACTTCATATTCAGGCTGAATATAGAATTTCTATTCGGATTGCAACCGAATATAAATATTCGGCCAAATATACGGCTAAATAGACCGAATTTTACTACACTGATTATCTCCTGCATTCCTGCATCTAAAGTGACTGCTGGATGAGTCTGATGTGGACCCGGAACAAAATTATATTTAATATTTAAATGTCAAAATTAACTCTGAACCCACCCGGCAATGACTTTAGGAGTAAGAATTTTCTTCTCACAGAAAGCAGGTGATATGGTTCCTTTATAATGACCTCTCCGGGAGCATGTGGGCCCACTCTCGGCTCCGTCGCCTCCGAACCTGCGGCAGGGGCGTGCAGCTTTTCCTCGTTTCATTGATCAAGGCGAGATCTCCAGCCCCTAAATAAATTAATTAGTATAGACGATTCATAATAGTTTACACCTCTATTTAGAACTTGTATTTTGTAGTTTTCAAAATTTTGGGCTCTCAAGCAAAAAGATTCCTTTTGAAAGATAGTCAGTGGTTACATAAATAAATAGTAAATATCCGTACAATGGAAATTTTATTCAATCAGAACTTCTGCAAAGATAAAAGTTATAACAGTCCTTTTTTTGTTTCAGCAATGTGCATTAAATGGATTTGCAGAGATTCGATGATTTTTTCGGATGCTACAACTTTAGTCTATCCTGTACAGGTACCAGGTACAGTGTTTTGTATTTGTCATTTGTCAGTCTAGCTTTCTGCTTTCCTTTTTCTATGCAAATTATTAATTACAAATTAAAGAGGGTGGGAGATGGAAAAGGGAGAACTAATATAATTATTCTTATTTCTTTGACAATTTTAGTATTTCATATGGATTGCTTAAATTGTTAATCTTTTGTTTTAGGCTGAAGATGAGGCAGAAGTGGATCATGAGAAATCATCAGATGATGCTAAAGAGGAGAGAAACCAGGCTTCCTGCAAGAGCACTTTGCCAGGGTTACAATGGTAAGTTGGATTCTTGACCTTTCAATTTAATTATTTTTTTTAGAGAAACTATTAGTATAAATAATATATGGTGTCATGTTACTTTTCTTTTTATTTATGTAATTTCATATTTTGATAAAATAGGTTTCTTTTTAGTAATAGTGGATATACCACTGATTTCATTGAACAGAGAACTGGTACCAAACAGCTGGCACCAGCCCCTTAAAATGTCATACAAAAATAAAACCGAATATTACATCTAAATGAGCAAACAATAAAACAACAAATCCATAAACTGTCAACTAAAACACAAAATATGGAAAGAAAAGTAAGATAACCCTGAACAATTCAAAAACTGTCACATTTCCATATATGACCCTTAAACTACTCAAAATCTCTAAATTCCAAGAAGCAGAGTATCATCACTTCTTCCATACCAAAGGATTGGGCTGATCAGTTCCTCCATCTGTCCTGTATACATCTGATTAGGTAAATTAGTCACATTAGAATGCATAATACATTTTAAGTTATCAGCTAATAAAGGGATTTTGTCTTTGCACCAACATTTATCTTTTAATGGGATATTCATACAAGTATTAATAAACCATAAATCATCAATAGTAACACCATCAAAAGTAAAATTGTTAAAGTTTGCAATCCAATTCCAATTACCAAAGGGCATGTAACAAATACATGAGATGTAGTATCAGGTTGGCCATAGAAATTTTTTTATCTTCAAGTGGAAGTTGCTTACAACTGCCTTTAAGCAATTTAATACTGATCTGGTGATAGACAAATTTAAGTAATTGGAATCAATGATATTTCATGGGTAAAAAGCTGAAGGTAGATGACTAAAATTGTAAGTTCACTTTGATTTTGTTTACACAAAACTATTATGTTTTTAATGACGATGCGATGGTTAGATTCATGTGGAAATTAATGTATGGCAGCTAGGAACGCCATGGTACTTATATGAACAACGATCACTAAAAATATCTAAGGAAACAAAATTGAGGAATGCAATAGCTATCCGAATCTATCACTTGTAATTTGTGATGTTTGGATCCTGAACCTGATCGAAGGAAGCAACAAAATACCTCCATAATCGCGTCAGAGGTGATACCAGAAGTCCTGCTGGCAGAGATGGTGTAGAGCTATCTTCAATGAGCTGCTGCGCATACTACCAAGTACTAAGACTGTTTTCTACTGGTACTGTACTGGCATCTGTACCAGTATTGGTACAGGTGGATGTGGATTGCTCAACACAGGGTGATTGATGAAATGCTCTTCGCATCGTTGCTGCTGAAATTAGGCATTGTTTATTGGGCTTGCTACAGGGTATGTGACACGGGTGATTGTACATTTGGGGTATTTTTTTTGGGGCTGTTTTAGCATTTTTTGGGCAGCTCTAACCTGCCCTGTCAGGTTGCCGGGCAGCTGGTACATGGATCAGGTTAGTGGTACATATTTTATGAGGGCCACCTGGATCCGTGTTTTTTTTTTAAGCCTGTAGGCACTGTGGTTTTTTAAAATTGTAATTGACAAATTGATCTTATTTTTTTAAAGAGTAAGACTTAGATGTTATAGATAGCATATGGTCATCCATGCTACAGTATTAAAATTTATCGTATAAATTTTAAATTTCGATCTAAGTAGCTTTTAAATTGGTTATATAATAAACTTGTAGAATATTAATTTTTATTACTTTTGGATTTTTTTTACTATTTTTTATAATTTATGAAAAATGACAAAAAAAAATAGCTTAAAAAAATTGATAATGTTTTAGACTATTTTTTGCTATATTTCATAAATCATAAAAAATAGTAAAATTGGTATTCTACAAGTTCATTATATAACTAATTTATTGAACTATTTAGATTGAAATTAGAAGGTTATATGATAGATTTTCAAGGCCGTAGCATTACTCCTTTTTTAAATATTATGAAATGTGATGATCCTCAAGTTTATTCGGAGTGTTACTATAAATAATTTATATTTTGCTCACTTCAGTTAGGTACCTACACAAATATAATTCTGCAAATGACTTAAATTTAAAGCCTTGATCATTTCTGCTACTGATATACACCAATTAAAACACATTAAAAGCCAATAAAGGAATACGCATAATTAAAGAGATATCACATGATTCACACTAAACAAAACACATACATAATATGTTGTTGCATTTATATATGGTGATAGAGATAGAAAACGATATCCACCGTCCTTGGTATGAATTAAAGATACGTTATGCCAAGAGTTTCACGTGCCTTGCATTTAGTTTAGTTTAGTGCGTTTGGATCGTCAAAAATAGTATGAGAATAGCACTGATTTTGGATTAGTGACTCTCCACTATTATCGTTTGGATGGAGCAAGAATAGAGCTATCTTTGAATTAGCTTCACTATTCTTAATCTTGAGTCATCCAAACACAAATCCAAAAAAATTAGATTAGCTAAAAAATAACTCTATTATATTAATCCAAAGAAATGGTGGAATAGCAAGAAGAGAGCTAGTAGGATTAGTGATATTAATAAAAAATATTTTTCATTCCTCTCAATTCGAATTAGTTTAAATATTAAAATAATATTAAATAAAATATTTGATTAGTATTAAATAAATATAATATAATATTATATTAGTATTAAATAAATATTGGTTTAAAAATTAAATGTAATATAATATTAATTTAAATAATAGATTAGTATTGAGTAAATATAAGATCAAATATTAATATTAAATAAAATATTAGATTAAATATAATATAATATTAAATTAAATATTAAATGTAATATAATATTAATTCAAATATTAAATTAGTATCAAATAAATATAATATCGTATTAGATTAGTATTAAATAAAAATATTAAATACAATATAATATTAGTTTAAATATTAGATTAGTATTAATAGATATAATATCAGATTAGATTAGTATTAATATAATATTATATTAGTTTAAATATTAGATTAGTTTAATTATTATTTTATTCATTCCCTTCATCGCTATTCCAAATATACAATCTAAACAACATTTTTACTAATCCGAATAGTTCAAAGTTAGCACTATTCTCAACCACTAATCTAAAAATTGCTATTCTTGCACTAATCCTTGCACAATCCAAACGCAGAATAGAGTTATTCTTGGAATTAGCTCTGTTCTTGCTAATCCATTCAAACGAATAGCGCTAACCCTAAGTTACTGCTATTCTTGCTATTTTCGGAGTTGCATCCAAACGCACTGATGTTTAAGTAGCGATTCGTAATTTATTGTAATGAAATTATGAAAAGAATTATAGGGAGAGAGATTATTATTGTCAAGTTCCTCCATATAACTTAGTCAAACACATATATACCTCTTATTTCATTGTATATTAACAACAAGTTGTTGTGGTTAATAAACATAAACTTTAGAGTAAATTAAGAAGCAAGTTAAAACATGACAGCTCAATTAAGAAGGAAATGAGTGTTAGTTTTTTTGTCTAGATAATTTAATATATTATTATAAACAAGCAATATGTAATCTATGTAATTAGAAATCAAGCGGAATACAAGTATGGTTTTCACTGAATTTCTCTCTCTATCAAATTTCTAGCTCTTCCAAGATCCTAACGAATCAGTATCAGAACTAAGGTTGTAACAAATTATCAGATCTAGGATTGTTGTATAGCAGCATATATTTTCATTGAGTAAGGGTTAAAAATGCCTATTATATCCATGCCCCACACATTCCTCACATGCATTCTTATTTTTGTTTTCAAAGTCCAAACATTTGATCTGAACCGCTAAACATGATCTCCATATTAAAATGTGCATGCAGACCAAATTTTATATTTTTTAGAACCTTTTTACTATTTGTTTAGAAAGATTCTAGACCATCCAAAAACAATGATTATATATATATATCTAAAAAAATGGTAAAAAAATATAAAATTTGGTCTCTAGATATATTTTAATATGGAGATCGTGTTAAGCAGTCTATATCAGCTGTATGGACCTTAAAAAAAGAAATAAGGATGTGAAACATTATTGAGGCACAAAAATAATGAGACATTTTAATCCTACTCATTTTCTTTTTGTGATTTTAAAAAATAAATTCTATTTTGAGTACTACAATAAATCTCAAGTGTTCAATACATTGTACATAAAATTTGCATTGGAAAATTATGAGCAAAAACATATAATATATGGGATGCCAAAAAACAAATTACTGATTTATTTTTTTACTTGGAGCTTGAAATTACATACATGTTGTTGCTCAATTAAAAATGAAGTGCTAATTAAAACAGTGTACTAGAAAAGGAAGAAGCATGCGTGTTAAGAATAGTGTACATAGATGAATTTTGTATAGTAATAGTAAGAGAGGAGTCATACATCAATGTAAAGTTAGGAATATAATTTATTGTTTGATTAATCTTCAATCATTGATACAAATTGGTTGAATTCAATTCAATTCAATTAAATGAAAGTAACGCATTGAACTTCAAGGGGAAATGTGGAGGAATGCAGTCCTTGCAAAGTGATATACACCACTGCTAAATTATTGTGGATTGTGGATTGTGGCTTTATTTATTTATTTTATATAGAAAGATGGAGGTTTAACATTTTAAAATTTATTTAATATTTATAGAAAACTATTTTTAAATATTTTTTGAGGAATTACTAGTCTTCAACAATCCAATTATAAATTAATGGTCAGATTTTTCGATTATTTATTAGAGTTTACATGAGGAAATACCTGCAATTCCAAAGGATCATGGAGTTCCTGCGATTCCAATTCCAACCGTTTATAGGTTTCGAGATT
The DNA here is from genome assembly GCA_964058825.1 of Carex arenaria. Taxonomy (NCBI): domain Eukaryota; kingdom Viridiplantae; phylum Streptophyta; class Magnoliopsida; order Poales; family Cyperaceae; genus Carex; species Carex arenaria. The sequence goes on along the minus strand of CAXKVW010000336.1, from coordinate 97,483 downwards.
CAGGCACAAAAACTAACTTTTTTTTAGATTCTTACATTCCAATAAATAAACGGTTGGAATTAGAATAGCAGGGACCTGCGACCCTTTGAAATCGCAGCAGATTTATTTCCTTCACATGAATATCTATCCAAATTATGTCCACCCCACTGTTCATCTCTGAACATTTTTTCTTTATTGTAGCTATAATTAAATGTTAATATTTTTTTTTGTTAAATGTTAATAACAAGTAACTAATTGTAAATTGGACGATTATATTTATCAATCATACAGTGTTTAATTATTTGTGACTTTGTTGTTTGATTATTTAATCCTGAACATTTGTGATGAGAAAACTCATATCAGAAGTAACCACTTTTTTTTAAATACTAACAAATATGACGTTTTGACTGACATTGACATACAAACAATACCTCTATTAATATAGTTATTTGTTATTAACAACGCAATTTTCTGTACTTGCACATACAATTTTACAATTATGTTTTTACGCTGCTATATTAATAACGCATCCGTAGGTTCATTTAGCAATTAATTAACCTTATTTAGCATATAATTAAATATGACTACAACTGGAGACAGAGTGCTTATATGCTCTAGATTTTTTTTTATAAACCATAATTAAAAAATAATAATTTTATGAAATCCATGATTATTTTTTTTTTACAAAAACCATAAGAATGTCATTTCGGTCTGCCAATTTTTTTTTATGGACCGAAATGATATTTCGGTCTGATGTGGTTTTACATTGAAGGCTGCACATGTTCTATTGTACATTTGGGTTATTTTTTTTGGGGCTGTTTTAGCATTTTTTGGGCAGCTCTAACCTGCCCTGTCAGGTTGCCGGGCAGCTGGTACATGGATCAGGTTAGTGGTACATATTTTATGAGGGCCATGCCAGCGCACAGAAGGAGAGAGAGCCACCTGGATCCGTGTTTTTTTTTTTTTTTTTAAGCCCGTAGGCACTGTGGTTTTTTAAAATTGCAATTGACGAATTGATCTTATTTTTTTTAAAGAGTAAGACTTTGATGTTATAGATAGCATATGGTCATCCATGCTATAGTATTAAATCTATCGTATAAATTTTAAATTTCGATCTAAATAGTTTTTAAATTGGTTATGTAATGAACTTGTAGAATATCAATTTTTACTAGTTTTGTGTAACACTCCGGCAATGAGGATTTTATTTTCAAATTTTGTTTGGACTTGTTTGCAATTTTTAAAAATGTGAAGGTTTAAAATTAATATATGAAAATAAAAAGTATATGGACCAACGTGGCACCCAATGCCACGCGGCCTATGCATGTTGCCCTTTCCCTCAAAAAAATCAAACCCCTTTAATTACTCTCTTTCTCTCTCTTTACGGCTTCATCAAAGAGAAGCAACAGAGAAATTTAAGTGAAGAAAAATGAAAGAAAGAAAAAAAAATGAGAAAGAGAAAAGAATAGATATATTTTGATTTGATGTCCGATTGGAATTATGACTACGTCGCGCTGATTCTGAATAGTTGTTGCAAATCGAATTGGATTTCTGAACTGATCGCTATCAGATAAGATTGACGATACAAAGGGTTCAGGAAGGAAAAACTGTTAGTGATCCTGCCTATTGTCCTACGTTATCAGGTGCGAGGTTATTGGATTAGTCTGAGATTCATGACTAGGAATTAAATCGTAACTCGCTGTGCATTTTGAATATTTGATTGACTGCATTGATTGAACTGTTGCATCATATGCATAGCCCAATACAATTGAAACTGAATTACAGGTGAGTCTATTGACTATCATGTTGATACTGTTTATCGATTGACTGATTCTTATTGCAAATGATTGATTGAGACCACAGTGACTGAATTGTGACTGAACTGATTGAATATTGAATACTGTAATCCTTGAACCTCCATATACTGGAGAAAAAAGATTAATATATTGTAAAGTCTAGCTAGCTACTAGACTTTACTCCAGGACCCTTATACGCATATGGTGAATGGCCCCAACTGAACCCAGTACCGGTTGGGTAGGGAATACTGAATAAATATAAACTGTGACTGTAAGATTAATGAACTGTGGTAACTGTCTTATCAATGATTTTCTTTTCGATAATGACAGTACTGTGATATTGATTTCGTATTGTTTCTGTTAACCGATTGTCAGGATAGTTAGAACTGTCTTATCATCGATTTTTTTTTTCTGATTCTGACGGCATTGAGATATTGATTCTATATTATTTCCATTACCAAATTGTCAGGATGGATATAACAGTATAAGCCCTAACACGATAGATACTCGTTATGGTATCTGTCAGTGTTACCAGACTAGAAATTGTGAAGATAAGAAACCAAACGTTACTCGACTTTATGGTTTAAAAGATTTTGACTCAAACTATTTATTCTGATAAGATCCTTAGAGTTCTGATTTATCTATGTAATTATTGTTGTTCAATTGGAAACTGTTATTGAGTATTTACATTCGTCATTTTAAAATAAACTGTTAATTTCTCGTGCGGTGATTTCATTCTGAATATGGATTTTCTTCGAATCCAATAATCTGAGTGGCAATCAGCACTGAGAAATAATTTATTATTTCTCATTCGTTTCCCCTTGTGGGTTACAGGTTTATTAGACGAAGATTGAGAAACACTTTTGGGATTGTAATTGACAGCAGAGCCACCTAAAGGTATGGAAAAATAATGGATGCTATTGGCAATGCATAAAAAGATCCATGCCTTGTGTTACGTAAATTGTTATAGAAAATAAACGCGGTAGGTCCGTCGCATCTCCGAAATTGGGGGTGTGACATTTTGAAATTATTTTACTATTTTTATGATTTATGAAAGGTGACAAAAAATAGCTTAAAAAAATTGCCAATGTTTTAGACTATTTTTTACCATATTTCATAAATCATAAAAATAGTAAAAAAAATTCAAAAATAGTAAAATTGGTATTCTACAAATTTATTATATAACTAAGTTAATAAGCTATTTAGATCGAAATTTGAAATTTATACGATAGATTTTTAAGTCCGTAACATTACTGCATTACTCTTTTTTAAATATTATGAAATGTGGTGATCCTCAAGTATATTCGGAGTGTTACTATAAATAATTTATATTTTGCTCACTTCAGTTAGGTACCTACACAAATATAATTCTACGAATGACTTAAATTTAAAGCTTAATTTGATCATTTCTGCCACTGATATACACCAATAAAAACACATTAGAAGTCAATAAAGGAATACGCATAATTAAAGAGATATCACATGATTCACACTAAACAAAACACATACATAATATGTTGTTGCATTTATATATGGTGATAGAGATAGAAAACGATATCCACCGTCCTTGGTATGAATTAAAGATACGTTATGCCAAGAGTTTCACGTGCCTTGCATTTAGTTTAGTGCATTTGGATAGTCAAGAATAGCATGAGAATAGCACTGATTTTGGATTAGTGACTATTTTTCACTATTATCATTATCATTTGAATGGGACAAAAATAGAGCTATCCTTGAATTAGCTCCACTATTCTTAATCTTGAGTCATCCAAACACAAATCCAAAAAAATTGGTTTAGCTCAAAAATAACTCTATTCTACTAATCTAAAGAAATGGTGGAATAGCAAGAAGAGAGCTAGTAGGATTAGTGATATTAATAAAAAAAATAGTTTTCATTCCTCTCAATTAGAATTAGTTTAAGGACCCTTCTAATTGTACCTAAGGATTTGTACCCACTTTTTACCCAAACCAACTGTCATTTGACGCTGAAAAATACTGTAACAATAAGGTAATAATATTGTAACAGACATTATAAAATACTGTAAAAGATGAGATAAATTTTATAAAAAATAACAACTTGCAACTTCCAACATCTTTGTACTTGGTGTACTTTATACTTTCAAAATTGTTGTACTTTGACAGTTAATGACAGTTAACTATACTTGTTTTACTTAAGAATCTGTCCACTTGTGTACTTTCTTCCTTCTAGAAGTTTTTAATTTTTTTTTTAAAAAATTTCTATTGTTTTAGAAGTTTTGATTATTATTATTTTTCATTTTTTTTAAAATTCATCATTTTTTTCATTTTTTGAATTAAATAATCTGTAAAATTACGGATTCAAACTAATGAAATTGAATACAGTAAAAAACAGCTGCATAAAGTGCAAAAATAACGACAAAATCTATATTCTAAAATACTGTAACACAACATTATGAAAAGTTGTAACAATAAAGTATTAAAACTGTAACAAGAAATACTACAGCAATGAAGTATGTAAACTGTAACAATTACCATAACAACTATAAAACAACAAAAATATCAAAAAAAAACTTTATAAACATAACTTTGTAACAAATATAGACAAATATTGTAACAAATTAACTCATTCTGTATATCAATCAGTATCAACATACTGTAACAAATGTAGACAAATAATGTAACAAATGTAGGAACAAACTGTAACAGATATACTGAATATCAACCAGTGTCGAAAACTGTCTCAACTGTAGACAATTAAACTAAGACTAAACATCAATTAATATCCAATACTATAACAACTGGAGACAAATAATCTAACAAATGTAAATAAATATTGTAACATATTTATCTAATACTTATACACAATGTTCTCAGTGGTTCTTCTTACACACAGGGACAAATAGCCATTTGATTGTCTCAAACTGTTGGCCAGACAGTTGAGGAATAGCCATCACCACCTGTTTCTCTGTGTATGTGTGCATCAAGATCTGTAAACTGTAATAAATATGAACAAATAATGTAACAAAGGAAAATCAAAACTGTACAGTACTATCAAATATGAAATGAAATAATGTAACAAATGCCTAACATAACTGTAGTAAATAATGTACAATACTACAACAAATTCTAAAACTGTAGCAAATAAATGTAAATGAAAATACAAAAAGAGAATAAAAAATTACTGAGGTGTAAGGGGAAATGAAAAACTAAGGGTGAGCAACAGGTGTTTCAAATTGCATCACCTGCAGAACGACCTCAACCAGCTGAACAAAAAAAAAATTATATGTTAAACATGCAAACATATAATATAACAAAGGAATAAAAATACTGTAACAGATATGAATAAATACTTTAACAAACATGAATACACTAAATTTGCATGCAAGAGCACTGACTTAAATAATGCAATACATATAAAACAATACTGTAACAGATATAAATAAATACTTTAACAAACATGAATACACTAAATTTGCATGCAAGAACACTGACTTAAATAATACAACACATATAAAACAATACTGTAACAGATGTGAACAAATACTGCACAATCTTGAATAAATAATGTAACTGCAGACTGTAACTTAGAGGACTGAACAAATAATGTAACATACTTAAGGAAATACTGTAATTTATACGGAGTGGATCATGTAACAAATAACACATATGCTGTAATAATCACAGTCTGAAGACAAGATCTAGATTTTGAAATGCAATTGATACAAAAAATTCTTCAAAAACAAAAATTCAAATCTAATTTCGTACAATCAACAATAAACTACTCCAAAAATCCAGAAAAAAAGATCAAACAACAGCGAGATTATGGATTAACAACTTACTAAATTCGCTGAACTCAGGTTAAACCTTCGATACTGTAACATAACGAATCCAATACTGTAACAAATGTCAACCAATACTGTACATGTTTCACTTTTGTCTGTCATCTCCGATCTGAAATTTGTAATTTCAGATTTGGAATTTGTCCGATGGCATCAAGCACTCGAGAGCAGAGAGGAGGTCCATCGAGAGAGAAGAGAAAGAGAAGAGAACGGAAGAGACTGGAAATAAAAAAGAAAAACAATAATAATTGAGAAACTTGTTTATATCGAAGTTGTGGAGAGAGATGTGGCCAATCGTTTGGATAAAGCTTGGATCCATGGCTCCGGATCTCCTTGAAAAGGCCTAGATCTATGGCTCCTTCGAGATTGTGCGGCTCGAAAGGATGCATATGACGTGAGGAAGAGGTGGAGAAGAGGCAGAGGGACCGAGATGGGAGGCGGAGGCGGCGGAGGCGGAGGCGGCCGGAGATGGGAGGCGGCAGAGGCGGGGGCAGCCGGAGATGGGAGGCGGAGGCGGTCGGAGAGAAATCATCATAAAAGAAGGGAGCTAGGTTTGCCATTTGGGAAGAGCTTTGGTTTTGTGTGGGTGCTAGAGAAAAGGAGAGATGAGGAAATGAGAGAGAATGTGAGAGACAGGAAATTATTTATAGCTAGAATGGTTAAGAAGTTTTATCCAAAAGGTTGGGTAAAAACTGGGTACAAAACATTGGGTACTAAAATATTTTCTCTTAGTTTAAATATTAAAATAATATTAAATAAAATATTTGATTAGTATTAAATAAATATTAGTTTAAATATTAAATGTAATATAATATTAACTTAAATAATAGATTAGTATTGAGTAAATATAATATCAAATATTAATATTAAATAAAATATTAGATTAAATATAATATAATATTAAATTAAATATTAAATGTAATGTAATATTAATTCAAATATTAAATTAGTATCAAATAAATATAATATCGTATTAGATTAGTATTAAATAAAAATATTAAATACAATATAATATTAGTTTAAATATTAGATTAGTATTAATAGATATAATATCAGATTAGATTAGTATTAAATATAATATTATATTAGTTTAAATATTAGATTAGTTTAATTATTATTTTATTCATTCCCTTCATCGCTATTCTAAATATACAATCCAAACAACATTTTTACTAATCCGAATAGTTCAAAGTTAGCACTATTCTCAACCACTAATCCAAAAATTGCTATTCTTGCACTAATCCTTGCACAATCCAAACGCATAATAGAGTTATTCTTGGAATTAGCTCTGTTCTTGCTAATCCATTCAAACGAATAGCGCTAACCCTAAGTTACCGCTATTCTTGCTATTTTCGAAGTTGCATCCAAACGCACTGATGTTTAAGTAGCGATTCGTAATTTATTGTAATGAAATTATGAAAAGAATTATAGGGAGAGAGATTATTATTGTCAAGTTCCTCCATATAACTTAGTCAAACACATATATACCTCTTATTTCATTGTATATTAACAACAAGTTGTTGTGGTTAATAAACATAAACTGTTAGAGTAAATTAAGAAGCAAGTTAAAACATGACAGCTCAATTAAGAAGGAAATGAGTGTTAGTTTTTTTGTCTAGATAATTTAATATATTATAAACAAGCAATATGTAATCTATGTAATTGTAATTAGAAATCAAGCTGAATACAAGTATGGTTTTCACTGAATCTCTCTTTATTTCTCTCTCTCTAATTTCTAGCTCTTCCAAGATCCTAACGAATCAGTATCAGAACAAAGGTTGTGTAACAAATTATCAGACCTACGACTTTTGTACAGCAGCATACATTTTCTTTGAGTAAGGGTTAAAATTGCCTATTATATTCATGCCCCACTCATTCCTCACATGCATTCTTATTTTTGTTTTCAAAGTCCAAACATTTGATCTGAACTGCTAAACATGATATCCATATTAAAATGTGCATACAGATCAAATTTTATTTTATTTTTATAACATTTTTACTATTTGTTTAGATAGGTACAAAATCAGAAGATTCTAGACCATCCAAAAACAACGATTTTGTATCTATCTAAAAAAAATAGTAAAAAAATATAAAATATGAAGATCGTGTTGAGCAGGCTATATCAGCTGTTTGAACCTTAAAAAAACAAATAAAGATGTAAAACATGATTGAGGCACAAAAATAATGAGGCATTTTAATCCTACTCATTTTCTTTTTGTGATTAAAAATAAATAAATTATATTTTGAGTACTACAATAAATCTCAAGTGTTCAATACATTGTACATAAAATTTGCACTGGAAAATTATGAGCAAAAACATATAATATATGGGATGCCAAAAAACAAATTACTGATTTATTTTTTTACTTGGAGCTTGAAATTACATACATGTTGTTGCTCAATTAAAAATGAAGTGCTAATTAAAACAGTGTACTAGAAAAGGAAGAAGCATGCGTGTTAAGAATAGTGTACATAGATGAATTTTGTATAGTATAGTAAGAGAGGAGTCATACATCAATGTAAAGTTAGGAATATAATTTATTGTTTGATTAATCTTCAATCATTGATACAAATTGGTTGAATTCAATTCAATTCAAAGGAAAATGTGGAGGAATGCAGTCCTTGTAAAGTGATATACACCGAACTGCTAAATTGTTGTGGATTGTGGCTTTATTTTTATTTTTTTTATAGAGAGATGGAGGTTTAACATTTTAAAATTTATTTAATATTTATAAAAAAATATTTTTAAATATTTTTTGAGGAATTACTAGTCTTCAACAATCCAATTATAAATTAATGGTCAGATTTTTCAATTATTTATTAGAGTTTACATGAGGAAATAAATCTATTGCAATTATAAAGGATCGCAGGTTCTGCAATTCCAAAGGATCGCAGAGTTTCTGCGATTCCAATTCCAACCATTCATATGTTTCGAGATTCGCACACAAAAACTAACTTTTTTTAGATTCTTACATTCAATGGTTGGAATTAGAATAGCAGGGACCTGCGACCCTTTGAAATCGCAGCAGATTTATTTCCATCACATGAATGTCAATCCAAATTATGTCCACCCCACTGTTCATCTCTGAACATTTTTCTTTATTGTAGCTAATTAAATGTTAATATTTTTTTTGTTAAATGTTAATAACAAGTAACTAATTGTAAATTGGACGATTATATTTATCAATCATACAGTGTTTAATTATTTGTGACTTTGTTGTTTGATTATTTAATCCTGAACATTTGTTATGAGAAAACTCATATCAGAAGCAACCATTTTTTTTTAAATACTAACAAATATGACGTTTTGACTGACATTGACATACAAACAATACCTCTATTAATATAGTTATTTGTTATTAACAACGCAATTTTCTGTACTTGCACATACAATTTTACAATTATGTTTTTACGCTGCTATATTAATAACGCATCCGTAGGTTCATTTAGCAATTAATTAACCTTATTTAGCATATAATTAAATATGACTACAACTGGAGACAGAGTGCCTATGCTCTAGATTTTTTTTTTATAAACCATAATAAAAAAAAAATCATGAAACCAACATGATTACTTTTTTTTTTTTACAAAAACTATAAGAACCGAAATGTTATTTCAGTCCGCCAATTATTTTTTCGGGACCGAAATGGCATTTCGGTCCGATGTGATTTTACACTGAAGGCTACACATTTTCTTCTGAAAAACTATAAAACCACATCGGGCCGAAATATCATTTCGGTCCCGAAAAAAAATTCACACCAAAATAACATTTCAGTTCTTACGTTTTAAAAAAAAAAAAGAATAATCACGTTGGTTTCATAAATTTATTTATTTTAATTATGATTTAAAAAAAAATTATGCTCTATATCTAGGCTCTACTCAGATTCCAAAATCCAAAAGCATCCAGAGCACTTCAATTATTGGTCATGCCGGATATTTTTAATCAGGACAAACCAATACCACAAAGTATTTTATTTATTAATTAAAAGTTAATTGCTTCTATCATAAATAGTGGGAAATCATGGAGAAAATGATATAACACATTAAATAAAAGTATAAACAAATAATTCAAATACATGTGTCTTATCCAGGAATAAAATGATAATATTTCAAGAAGTTTTATTACATTATTGCTAGTTTAATATTTCCAGTATAGCATCTTTAATCATATTTAAATATTTTAACTAAACAAGTACACTGGATTAGATTTTTATGAAACAGCTCCACGGTGGAGGCAGTTTAATATGCAAGATCCAATCCAGTGTATCTGTGGAGGCTGTTTTTATGAAAACAGCTCCACGGTGGAGGCTGTTTTTCATAAAAATCCAATACAGTGTACCTGTTTGGTTAAAATATTTAAATATGATTCTATTTTAAAAAAAAATTAACAGTTTTGTCCAATCAAGATTAGATTCAACGACCTAATTTTTTGTGGATTCATAAATCATAGGATTAATTAGATCATTTGATTTAATCAAGAAAGTAAATATTCGGATAACAATTTTTTCAAAAAAAAAATATATTTCGGATAACAGGAATGCTATCCTTTTAATGAGAAATTATTTTATTGTGAAACTAGAACGACTGCCACAACCCACAATAACATTTTTTTTTGTGTGATAAAGTTTCATATACATCTAATTAGAATTTTAAAATAATATAATAATAGATGCACTCTTAATCAGATAGGATTTGTATTAAAATTTGGATAATTTGTTTACCGAACAATTTTAAAATTTTAGTGGTTAATAGCATTTTGATAGATAATAAAGCAATTTAATTTATCTTAAATTTACCACACATCCTATTTAAATATGCAGAATATATCTAGAATTTTAAATATGGATGGAACAAACTTTTTACAATACCAATAAAATGTACAATAAAGTTTGATGAGCACTAAAATCCTAAAATTATTCAATGTTTTTGTTTCTTATGACTCTGAGTTATATATCTTAACATAAAACAGCTGTCTGAAGCCCACAACACAGCAATTTCAATTTAATGCTAAACGTGCCACACCAATTATATTCTTTTAAAATTAAAATGCCATTGTAATTAGCACAAACAAACACAATCACATCATAATCAATGTAATAATCAATAATTATAGATTTGGAAGAATGCCATCGCCTGATTAGTTATATTATTATTATTATTATTATTATTATTAAGAAGCTGATCTTATCTCTTCAATCATTCATACCTCCCAACCACCACCACCAAAAATACTGCGCTGAAAAAACTAAAAAAATAATAATTATCCAATCAAAACCAATTTTTAAACTAGAACAACATAAACAGATTATTATTTAGGTACCATTTGCATATATGTAAAATTATTTGGCTACATATATATGTGACCCTTTTTTGTGTATACATATAACAAGAACTAAGCTGCACTATTTTGTTTGTTCTTTTTTCTTCTTCTTGTATATACAAAAGGAATCATGGTTACTTTGTTTCAAAGGAAGTCGAGAAATACTGGTTTATGAAACATCAGATTTTAAAAGAAAAATATTTTATTTTATGTCTGGTCGGTTCGATTTAAAATTTATGAACTGAATTAAACCCAAATTCACGCCACAAGTAGTCAACGAATCTTTTGCAGATGCCAGTAGAGAAAGATGCAACCTTATTTGAACAATATAATATAATGTAATTTTTTTTTTTTGAGAAAAGTGGGCAAAGCCCACTGATTTTTATTTAATAAAGAAAATCATTACATCACAATAAAGTCTGATACTATTCTTTGGTATCCAAAGCAACATAAACAAATAACCAAAACAGATTGGCATTAAGATAATACCACCTAAAACACCTAACATCATGAACCACAATATAGAGCAACAAAACAGCAATTGAGCTAACCAAAAAGTCCCTAACAAAAATAGCAAATATATCTTCAACTTCCTCCTGCCAGCACCTGTTTTAAATCGCATCACCCTCCAAAGTGCTTCCGATCCCAAGCATAGGGGTTATACCCTGAAAAGCCTTCGTATGGGTAACTAGTGAAGCCCCTGTTAAATCCTTTACATCGAAAGGTAGCATGCAGATTAGTACATGTTCAACATCATATTTCTGGTTGGAGCACCATAATTTAACAATAGAAATAATTTGGGTACCCAATGATTAAGGAGTTTTAACAACCCCCCACCCCCTAAATATTAATCTATTTCTTTCGATCCACATCGTCCACAGAACAACACTTATAATCATAGTAAGGACATTACTGTCCTTCATCGGTATGCAAGTACCTATATCCCACAAGTATTTCATGGAAGCACAATTAAAATCAAAATTGTTAAAGCGTGCTATCCACTGCCATAACTGGTTCACCAATGCACAATGAACAAACAAATGGACTACCGACTCACTCTCGATACAAAACACACAAGAATGATCACCCTGCCAACCTTTACTAATAAGGTTATCCCTAGTTAAAATATGATTTTGCTTAACTAACCAGAGAAAGATTCTAATCTTTAAAGGTAAATGAGCCTTTCAAATTTTATCAAAACTAGTATTTGGTACCCCTCCAAATGACAACCAAGAATATATTGAATGTACACTAAATCTACCAGTACTAGTTCACCTCCAAATGATTTGATCATTATGTGTATCTAATCTAAAATTCTGAAATTGAGTGAGCAAAGCACACCATTCAGTGTGGTATTTACCTACTAATTGTCTACAGAAATCAAGTTGGATTCCAGAATTGCTAAAGACTTGAGACACCAAAATATTTCTATCATAATGTAATATAATATGTAATATAACAATTTAATATAATATGAGGTGTGATCCACTTAATAGAATATTTTATAGTTATAATATCTTACAACGTGATTTTTAAAATCCAAACAGTCAATTTAAATCGTTCAAGATGATCTCTATATTACAATGTGCTTGGAGATAAACTTTCATAATTTTTGGAACTTTTTTACTATTTATTAAGTATATTATAAAGTTCTTGTTTTCAAACCAATTAATTTTGTATCCATTTTAATAAATAGTAAAAAATTCAAAACAATATAAAATTTGACTTACAAATACATTTTAATATAGAGATCACATTGAATGGTTTGAATCAGCTGTTTGAACTTTGAAAAATTATGTTATAAGATGTTGGAAGTGGATCCTTCTCATGTAATATAGTAAAATATAATATAATATAATAATACGGGAGTTGAACTTGCGACAAAACTGAACTGAATTTGAAAATTTTGATTTAATTTGTATTTTACGCTTGGTCCATATTTAGACGGCACATCAGAAACTCCCGGGATCAAATATAATAAATAATCCACCTCAACAAAAAATATGATGAAAGGATAACTTAATCTGTTTATATTTTAAAGGGACTAATTTGATTTCTTTTGAAAAGTTCAAGTACTAGTTGTGCAAATAAAAGTTCAAGAATCAACTTAATTTATTTTAAATAATGAGGATTAATACCTGAATTTTTAAGCCTTCCTTTCTCTTTTCCTTTTTTTTTTTTTACTCTGTTTACTATCTTTCCAGTTTTCTTTTTATATTGTGAGATTAAGGTACTCAAAATATCAAAATTACAACTTCTATTAAGGTACTCTGTTTACTCAATCTCACTATATTTTTTTTTTAGATTAAAATAGAGATCGCAGCTTTCAACTTTAAATATCTAAAAGTGATATTTAATCAAATTTAAAATTTACAACTTCTCATAAAATAATTATCGATTAAAAACTGATTCTCAAATTTCATCATTTCTTATATGCATGATACATGAATAATACGAATAATGGCTAAGATATATATATTTTTAGGTTGATTTGAGGAATATTTCCAAATTGTTCAATTTTTTTAAAAACAAAAAACACATATACTTAAAATTATCCATCTCTTTGTGATTGCAATTGAAGGTGAAATGCATTATTATAGAAATGAAAATTCAAACATACCTTTTTTGTATGCATTATCTTTTTATGTACATAAAAGAGTCTGGCTAGTATCACATCAGTGTCATATAATACTAACTCCAAAATTGATTGGATAGACTTCAAATGACAAATCCAATCTGTTCAAATTAATTTATTGTACGAGTGATGTGTTTACATGTAAAACTTATATTTTTTTTCGAGTTATTTTAGTATCAAATCAAGTGGTAAAAAATGTTGAAAAATGAATGTATTAAAATTAACTTAAAACTCCTACATTTGACAACTTGACTTGATAATAAATAAGTTCGAAAAATTATAAATTATGTATGTAAATGCAAAACTAATGAAGTACATCGGTTTGAACGGTTTGGATTCGCCGAAACTGATTCAATAAATTTTGAAATTGATGTTATATAAACCAAAATAACACTAATATCGTACTAGCCAAACTCTACATAAAAGGATCATCTAATAAATGATCCAAATTAAAACACGTTTCATGTTATAAGATCAAACGCCATCTGCAAAGGCTAATTTCAGTTTTGTAAGTAACATTACATGGCGATAAGAATTCATTAATATATACATCAATAAAGAGGTGGCACCTCCATGCACCAATTATTTCCATGGACACGCGTCATTTGATTCTTTCTTGCTAATCCCAACAACTAACAACTAACGGACCACAAATATTTCTCAATTTTAATTTCATTTTATTCCCTCATTTTCAATTTCAATGTAGAATTAATTTGCTACCTTCAAAAGTCAAAACGATAACACAGCTTTTAACTAAAACTTCTATTAGGACTTAGGAGAAAAAAAATAGCAAAAAATATTTCTAGCAACAAACAAGTACATGGATAAGGCGCCTCCAGAAAAATCGGAATTAACGATCCATTGGATAATATTCTAGATTTGTTCTCTCAGATCAGTGAGTGAGATTTGAGAATGCCAGCCAATCATTTTGTTAGTACGACAGATCAGTATGTTTGGTTCTAATTCAAAAATATATAGTTGTTGTTTATTTTATTAGAATAATTAAATTTTAAAACTCTTAACAATAATCTATTCTAATAAGATAAAAAAAAATTGAATTATTCTAGCTATTTTAACTCGGATCCGACTCTACTGTTTTTTTTTAGAGAAAAGCAGGGTCCTGCTTTTCCAATCTCAACCATTCAAAATTTTTCATTCACGTATCTCAATAAATAAACTTTTCATGCACAAATCTCGACAAATTTGAATAGTTGGGATCAGAAAAGCAGGACCATGTTTTTCTAACCTAAAAATAAACAGCAGAGTCGGATCCTTTTAACTCAATCAAACACCGAATAAGCAAATAGTCTAACCTAAAAAATAGCATATTCTCAACTCATCTAACCATACTCCAAAATTACATTATTGGTCTTTGGTAATCACAATTTTGGTTGCTTTGCCTAATTAGTATTTTTTTTTTTTTTTTGATATTTTACTTAAATCTCGTAGTCTGTCTAATTTGGTATTATCAATTGAAATAGATATGATAACAAGTACAAAAATGAAGAGAGAGAGAGAGAGACCCCAGTTTGATGGACAAAGTTGGAATTGTAGACCGGTAGAATAAATTTACTACGTTGTATCAATTATACATAGAGAACTAACATATCGATATTTTAATTAATATTATGAACATTATTATTGGTGGAATTCATCATGTTGTTATTTAAGTTTGAATAAAGCGTGCTATCTGTAGCATAGTAACATGCGGTGCTACTCTTTCAAAAATTTATTAGATATGATTCAATGATGAATTCAAAACAGTAGAAACCGATCTATACCTCGAGTGATACATTTACATGCAAAGATTATAAGTTTTTGAATTCATTTAGTTTAAAGTCATAGGTCAAAAATGAAGATTTATAAGTTAATTTTAAAGCAATCGATTTTTATTATTTTTTTATTGCTTGATTTTATATTAAATGAATGGAAATTTTTTTAAAATTTATATGTAAATGCATCACTCGTGAAGTAAATTGGTTTTAACAATTTGAATTCGTTGGTAACCACATGTCACTACGTTACAGACATAGTAACAATATACGTGATAAATTCGTGAATAATTCACGTTTCGTATTTTTTACGTTTCCGAACCGAACTCTGAATTATTTGCTAGAAAAAATGTGAATTTTTTAAGGTTTTTTTTTTGCTTCCTTGTTGTACCGAATTATACCCGAATTACAAATTTTTAATCCCGCCGAATCGAACTCGAACTAGTCATTTGTCACTATGGTTACAGGTAGCTTGCTAGCCTTTCAGTTTTAATTTTATAGAACTAGATTTAGAGTTGAATTGAAAAAAAATAGTGAAAAGATTAAAATGCATGTACTTTATAATTAAATCTGACAAAATTATCATTTAGTTAAGTTTAAATTATTTATTGTAATCAGATTCAGGTAAAATATAACAATTATAATATTTACAATAAAGTAACGCCTCAACAATTCTCTTGTATATTTTATCATCCGTAGAGTAGAGGCATATGCATTTCTGCACATTTTGCATCTTGACCTATAAATATTAAAAAACAGAAAATAATATTAAAGCGATATTAGCAGCTGGCACATTTTTGACTAATGAGAACATGTGTAAACATAAGTGCCAAGCCCATAAATTTTGAAAAAATAAATAAATAATTGGGAAACCGCGTTAGTTGGTAACTTTGGATCCAGAATTTTGAAGTTGCTAATATTATTTTCTAGAAATAAAATATTGCTATTATAACCCTATTTTTTTAACAGCTCGCACATGACTTGTTTATAAAAATAATAGTGCAATGTGTACTACGGATCCATGGAGGGTGCAATAAGATTGAATTCAGACCGTTCCTTATATATTGTCAAATCGCATCCTCTGCGGAGTTTTTACCTGCGGAGCTGTGCGGTTTTTTTAATCTAGTCCGTTCGTTTTTTATCGGACAGACGAAATTAGATTTTGGCACGAAATTTAAAGCAAAATTAATACTGCCCCCTCCATCATCCGAGCACTCACCGGATGAGATTAAATCTGGGCCGTCCGATCAGCTCCGCAAGGGGAAAACTCCGCAGAGGATACTGGTCCTATATATTGTAGGGTGCAATACATGAGGAAATACGCTTCCCCATATTTGGTCATTTCTTCCTGCATAATTGAAAATTTTGAAACTAAAAAGATTTTTTCCAATTTTTTTTTTTAAGTGGGACAATGAGAGTATTTTTCAAACTTTTTAAAATTGGAGGACATATTTGCTATTTTTTTGGGCATTAAAAAAATCAGCAGATTTTCAAAGGATAATTAATTAAAACTGTTTCAAAGGGTAAATATGAGAAAAATGGAAGCAAATAATTAATACCATTAATAACTAAAGCGGAATAGAGGAATTGGCTTTTTTTTTTTCCAGAGATAGATTTAGCTGGTTCACCAATGCTCTTCTACTATTCACTATTTCACCATTAACCGAACATAATCAGAGTAGTGAGAAATTAAAACCTAATTCAAATTTATTTTTTCTCACTATTTTTTTATTCTAATGATTTATCGAACGGGTCCTTGGAGAATATACTTCCCCATATTTGGTCAATGCTTACTGAAGAATTGAATTTTTTTTTTTAAACTAGACAGATTTTCAAAGGGTAATTAATTAAAACTTTACAACAAGATTTCAAAGGGTAAATATGAAAAAAAAAATGGTGGTAAATAAATAATGCCATTAACGGGACCGGAATCTGGGCTATTTAAGGCCTTGTCACCCAACCTCTCCTCTTCCTCTTCCCCTTCTCCTTCAATTCTTTACCCCTTGCACACAACCAAAAGAGATCAACAACAAAAGACACCATATATTATTCCATTTTCAACAACGCTACATTAATTGCTTTTGTTTTCTGTAAGTCTCCTTATAATAATCCTTGCAATGCATTACTGTTCATTATTTTGTATCCAAATTACAGGAGCTGGTTTTGAAAAATGAAATTGTTAGGTAAAGTTTTAAAAAAAATCGTTTCATGTTAATTTGTCAGGATTCAAAATGGAATTCCAGGACAGGTGCAAACAGCCCCAAAGGCCCAAATTTGATTGCCTTCTCTTTGGTAAGTTTTACATTTTCCCCCTCCATATATGATTTTTCTTCAACAGTTCTTGTTCAGGGAGTAAATTTTTTCAATTCTTGTGTTTTTTCCCCCCCTCTTTTGTAGATCTTGACGATACTCTCTATCCTCTGAGCTCCGGCATTGCGGCCGAGTGCCGTAAGAATATTGGAGGTATATTTATATATACATTTTGCTTCCATTTTGAGCCATATGTTAATTTTTGTGAGGGATTTGAAGATACATTCCAGCACAAAATTAAGTTATCTTCTGAATGCACTATTTGTTACTTAATTTTGTTTCAGAATATATGGCGGAAAAACTCGGTGTTCCACTGAGCAAAATCGATAGCTTATGCACATTACTTTACAAGCATTATGGGACAACAATGGCAGGATTAAGGGTAAACTAATTTATGAAACATTAATTCTATAATATTTTGCGTACCAGATACATTTCAAATTAATCTTACAGGAAATAACCTCTCTTATTTCATTTCATTAACCATTTTAATTATAGGCAATTGGATACAATTTTGATAACGACGACTACCATGGGTTAGTTTGCTCTTTTTCTCTCTCTCTCAGCTGTTTTCCGTTATCACAAAATTAACAGTAATTACTTTAAATTGAATTTCAGAATTTATAAATGAAGTATTGATAAAAAGTTTTATCATTGATCTTGACAGCTTTGTTCATGGGAGATTGCCATATGATAATATCAAACCGGACCCTTCACTGAGGCACCTTCTCTTGAGCTTACCGATCCGCAAAATGGTAAGCAATTCAAATGCACTTTACCAGTCACCTCACCAATTCTATTAACTTACCTTTATTTTTACAATGTATTCTATTTTCAAGATTTTCACAAACGGCGACAAGGTGCACGCGGCTAGGGTTCTTAAGAGGCTTGGAATTGAAGATTGCTTTGAGGGAATAATTTGTTTTGAAACCCTTAATACTGATTCAGTTGC
Source organism: Carex arenaria (assembly GCA_964058825.1). Classification (NCBI taxonomy): domain Eukaryota; kingdom Viridiplantae; phylum Streptophyta; class Magnoliopsida; order Poales; family Cyperaceae; genus Carex; species Carex arenaria. The sequence continues at coordinate 78,904 of CAXKVW010000336.1, read as the reverse complement.
AAATGCAACTGACAACACAAGTAAAATATTTGACATAGAAGATTATTTTACAAAAATCAACCCCAGTGAAGAACTCCCCAAGACTCCGATCTTATGCAAACCCAATATCGATGCAATGGAGCATGCACTCAAAATTTCTAATATCAATCCTCAAAGAACGGTAAATGCAGCCTAGCTGATTAATTGCTTTGATGAAGAAAATAGAAAATCCAACTTAGTCTGAAGAGATTATATAATATTTATTTCTATTTTGTTACAGATTTTCTTTGATGACAGTATCCGCAACCTACAATCTGGGAAGCGCATTGGCCTTCACACTGTACTGGTAATTTTCCTCTTTTTATTTCTAAAAGCCACAAATTTAATAATATTGAATTAAACAAAATTGCTATCATGAAACTTATTCTGGTGTTTCCAGTTGTTCCCGTGTTTCACATTCCTCTCTTGCTTTCAATTTTTTATTCTTGAGATATGTCCCTTCATATTAAATTAAAGTGTAGCTACCAATTAATATTGTCATGTGTATCATGCAAGTTGTTAGTTATATATACTTTTTGCACTAATTCCTGATCAATCAAGGAAAAAAATAAAAAATGAATGGTGTAGGTTGGCACATCACAAAGAGCAAAAGGCGCAGATTATGCGATTGAAAGCATGCACAACATAAAGGAGGCATTGCGAAAACTATGGGATGAAGATACTGAGAAATCAGACGATGTAATTTGCTCAGCCAAGGTCGCCATCGAGACCTCGGTCACTGCTTAATTAGCTCAATCAGTACATTTATACTTTTCATGTGTAGACTTTCACAATCTGACTTGTGATATCAGTATCAGAGGAGGGTGCAAAGAGAAGTTACATCCCTGCATGCCTTTTGTTTCAGTACTGTCTGTAATTGTTTGTTTCAGAAATAAAATTTATTTCCTGCTTCTCCTTTTTATCATTAAATTTTCTTATTATGTAAGCATCTACTTCAATAAAATTATATACATCTGTAACAGGAAATATAGAAATTAACTTAAGCATCTTCATTTCTAAAATTAATTAAAAATTGCGATGCTGAATTACAAGTTCAATTAATAATCAGTGAATTACAAAGTGATTTCTTTTATAAAAAAACTTGCTAATTATAAAATTCTCATATATTCTAATAATTAAAAAAAAAAAAGAAATTATCAAATCAAATTAAAAATTAGAATAGAAAGTTCAATATAATGTTCTTAGTTGATATTTTGTAAGAAAAAAGGAAGAAGCACTGATATTTTGCTAGTCTATGGTATTAATTTCTATTATCTTTGAAATGTAAAATGGAAGAAAATGTAGCACTCCGGTGCTGTAAAATTGAAGTAGCGTTTGGTATGAATTTGAGGGATTTTTTAGATTCAACTGAAATTGTCATGGCCTGAAGTTTGTGTAATTCGGATATTTAAATTTCAACTTTTCAAGTCAAGTTTCTTTTCCTTGCGGTTGGTGCAAACAATTTTATACTATAGTCAATGGCGGTTCCCCTCATTCCATTTTTTTGTGTGCCTCTTTGAAAAATGATTCAAACAAATATTCAGTTTTCTATTAGGAGGAGAATATGTATATTCTAGATGCTTGAATCTAGGGGTGTTCAAATGGTTCAATTTGTTTGGTTTTCATTCGAATCGGAAAATTTCAGCTAAAATGGTTCGGTTGATCGGTTTAAATGGATCAGTTCAGTTTAGAGTTTTCAAAACTGATTAAATTGAACTGATCGATTATAATGGTTCAAATATGGTTTATATTTTTTTTGGTCCAATCATCGTTTTCTTCCTTCAATTTTGAATTGGATATTTTAGAACATTTACATATTTTGTATGAAATTAAATAATGTGTGCAATTATCTCGATATTTAATTCTATGAAATTACTAATGTCTTGGTGCATGTATTGAATTTGGATTTTTTTTTAATTTAATCTCTCTTATTCGGTTCAACCGAACAAACTGAAATTTAATTTAGTTTAAACGATTCGGTTCTTATTCAATTGGTTTGGTTCAATTTTTAAAACCAAAAAAAAAATTTGTCTATTTTTTAATTTTGGTTTCAACCGAACCGACTGTTTAAACACCCCAACTTGAACCATTTAGAGTAGCATCCAAAACTATTCAAGGCATTGTAGGAATTATTTGGGGCACTTCCATAATATCTAAAAGTTTGTGAGGTAAATTCAATAAATCCTTCATTCTCTGTTGGTGCGCTGTCCTTATTTCTTCCCTCCACCTCTCTCTGTTAAAATATTTAATAATCACTAATTTTGCTCATTCTCCCTTGATTTTGAATAATTGTCATTTCAATCCATTCATTGAAAGGTAATCTATAGTACTTATTTTTTAATTAATGTATTTAAACGATAAGTATTAAATTATAGTAATATATTTAATTAATGGTATAGTGCATCCTTGAGATTTTGTTTGTTAAAAAGAAATTAAATGAAATTATCTGTTGAGAAATTCATAAGGAGAGCCTAATTGTTTATCAAGAGATAAAAATAAATAAACAGAGAGAAATAAAGAGATATATTCTTGTAGCAAATCTAAATTCAATTGTTATCACTGGTTAAATATGAAGGAGCAATTGATATATTTATATGCATTAATTTAGTGTATTTAAAATGTTTAATTATTTTATTAAGTTTATTATAAATAAAAATACATCGTTACTGAAATTTTGTTGATAATTAGGACTGATTCTCTTACAAAACCTTTTTCGAGAGGAATATATTCCATCAATAGATAGAGTTGAATATATTCTATCAATAGAGAGAGTTGAATATATTCCATCATAAGAATTTCTAGACAAACCATAAACTAGTCTAGTAAACAGGAACTCAGGATTTTCGTCGGGATGCAAAAAAATATCGAATCGGGTTTAAATAGCTAATTGGATTTAAATTTATTAACCAATTAAGTACTCGATAAAAAACAATGCTTAAATTTATACTTTTCAATGCTCTAACTTGTAATTTATGATGATTTAATCTATAATTCTAATTACCAATCGTAATTTATGAAACTTATTTTAATTTTGACTCTTACTTTAATCGGAATTACAAATCAAACATCCAGAAGTGGGGCAAAAAATAATTTAGGAAGGGACAAAGTTGATCTAAATGTCCTGATCTCTACTAAAACGCAAAATCTAGAAAGAGACAGCTACTCCTGGAAGTCCGGAACTACATGGATCTGCCCCCACAAGTAAATGCAATGTTCTTTTTATTATAAGACAATAATAGAGAAAGTTAATCTGCTTGTTCTTTTTATCATAAATAAGATAATAATAGAGAGTCTATTAAATGCTAAAATTTGCAAATCTTATTACCTTTTGAAATCAGCGAATTTTTACTGAAAACCGGACGGTTTAACTTCTTATTGGCGGTTTAGTACTTAAAGCGATGCAATTGAAGAACCGAATCAGACAGGTGACCGGTTCTGGTCTTTTTCGGTTGAACCACCCGGTCCAGTCCAGTTCTAATAACACTGCCTTTTTGCCCACCCTGACAGTAGGCATGTTGAGTAAACACAAAATCAACAAGTGTCATATGCGAATTTGGGGTAAGCAAACACTGATGTACTTTTGGTACCTTGCACGTTTGTGCGCGTACCCATTTTACTTAGAGAGCTTTGGTACCTTCGCACTTAAAAAGTTGCCGCTAGAACTAGTTACAAGTTACAACTTACAAGCAATGCCAAACTTTTTTATATAAAGTTTTTTTATTATAAAAATAATAATTAAATTGACCAATTTTAATGGAATTTTATGTCAATTGCTAGCGGTACGTGCTAGAGGCTGATAAAAATGACCTTGGCATTGCAGGATATTTACTTGATGAACTTTTTTTTTTTTGGAAATGCTTGGCAAGACTATTAAGTATAAATACTTGATGAATTTCAAATGGAACATGTCTAGTTAATTTACGAAAATTAAATTATATTAGACTGTTCATTAGGCATAGAAAGCTAAATTTAGATTGTTCATTAGACTAATCAAAATACAGCCTCTATGCTCCATCTCGATCGAATTGGAGGGGGGAGTTACAAAATGGAAGTGGACGTCTTCGGGGACTTTGTCATGCACATCAGCTTACAAATTAATGCACAATAGTGGAATTATCGCTCTCAACCATCAAATATTGTGGAGAATCAAGGTATCAATGAAGGTATGTATTTTCATCTGGTTAATGCTGGACAACAAGATCCTGATAGCAGGTACTCATTTCAAGAGGATGCGCTATTCAGATGAGTTGTCATTTGTGCTCGATGGCCACATCAGAAACAAGAGGTCACCTTATGTGGAGTTGCACTTTTGCAGTTAGATTCTGGAGGGGGTTGCAGGCGCAACACAACATCCACCCGGGCCGGGGGGATATGAGACGCTTGGATAAAAACGGGACGAACACTTTTGCAACAACAAATGATTCAATGGGGTGTTATCTGGGCGGCATGTACATAGTCGTTGTGGAGAGAGAGAAACAAAAGGCTCTTCTCTAATAAATATGGACGGCAGGTACATGGATCATCTGATTAATGACACGGCACTTGAGATAGGGAGGTGGCTGAATAACAACTAAATAGTTTAAATAAGTTGCTCCATGTACATAGTTGTTAGATAAATAGTGTAGGAGCATAATATGTAATTAGATGTGATTATACTTTTTTTTATCAATATATCTGTTAACGGTATTCCCATTAACCTTAAAAAAAAATAGAGTGTAATTGGCCCTTTTTTAGAGAGATGAAGGTAGAGTGTAATTAGTTTACGAATTTTTTAGGCGCTTTGTTAAATTTAGAGGTGTTAACCTGGTTGGTCTATTTAGGGATTAAATTGGATATTTATTTTGAGATAGAAAGATGAAAGTCTAGTTTTTTTTAATTTTATTTAATGTTTACAGAGAATCTTCTATTTGGGTTGTGGCACGAGCGGAATTAAAAAATTGAGATTGAAGGGATGGAGAGGACTAAATTAGATATTGTAGTGTAATTTTATTTTATAAATAAGCTAAAAGATAGAAATAATTATAAAATATAAAAGACAAAACTACATAGTTTAAATTTATGGCTCGTGATTTCGAACTATCAATTTCCTACATGGAAAATATTACTCTTTGTCACTTGATAAAAATAATTTTTGAAAAATGTATTATTTTTATAAAAGAAATTGTATTATGTGTCAAATCTTAACTAATTTGTTACAGGAAAAAAAATCAGAGGAAATTTTTTTATATATCTATTTTATATTATCAAATTCAAATAAACTTAAACACTATTTCAATTAACATTCTTTTATTACTCTTCTAATTATCATTTTCCGTACGAGTCTTCTATCATATATTTTTTTCAACCACTAATCCTCAAACTACCAAATGAAGCCAACAAATAAAATATGTATTTGGTCTTAAAACACAATATCTAATTTCAGCTTGGAATTACATTTTTAGGACCACCACATTACGTTTTCAACTTATTCTATGGTAACAAATGGATTAGAGCCTAAATAGACATTGCAATACAAAAGGAAAAAAACACACACGCGCAACCAAACAATTGGATTATACCATGTCCACTAAAATAAAAATTAAAAAAGCATGCCATGGATCATATGTTGTTGCAAAGCAGTCAATGTGATCAAGGGTAGAGCTAGACTTTCGAATAATGAGAGTCAAACACATATGAAGTTAATCATATAAAAAATTTCAAACTATAAAAGTCAATTATAAACAAAATTTATACAAAAAATAAAGATCAATGTTATAGTATTATGACATTTTATACTAAATTATATAGAAAATTAAATTAAACGAAGAGCAATTTATCTCATTAGATCTAAGTAGATCCGCCTCTCAATGTCACAAACCTAAAAAGACAGCTCAAGTTCTTATCGGAATAGCACACCCAACACACCACACCCACAAAATTTACCCCAAAGAAATAGGAAATGGTGTGACCCACATTTTCCCTAACCCTATCCCTTGTTTTGTTTTGATACCTTTGTGGGGTCTAGAGTCAAGTGCAATGTGAGAATGAAGCTTAGTGATACTCTGACCAGGCAATTAGAGACATGTAATTGACATATTGTTTCTTATTGACCAATGACCATAAAAAACATGAGGCCATTCATTAATATATATTTTGTCTTATATCAAACTAAAAAGTTAACACATTTTATCTTTTTATTTTTTCCTTCATGAAAGATAACATTTCTTAATTGATATAGCTATTTTAATTTCTTCTAGTTCAACTAGCTAGCAACTACCTAACTAAATGCTATTCCTAGCGGTGTTGGATCAATACAACTTTAAAAGGCATGTAATTGCTAATTGATCACCAATATAATTTAGGATGCTGATAACTATTTTCACACTCCTGTAATCTTGTTTTCGCATTATTTCTGTATATAACTTCCATAATTAATTTGTGGGTACCGTTTCTGTACAATTTTCTTATATAATTTGTATCATCCCAACACAATTTGTATAGTATTAATACCGATTAATGAAAATATTTATTCCTATGTATGGAAGTATTTATAAATATACACAAAAGTATTTTAACGTAAATAATTGGCTTCCCAACCAAATCTCCCAAACTGTCCGCACCAGAAACACCTATAGGGGACCATTCAAACTAAATGGGAGGGATCAGGGGGGGCATACACGTTTCTAAAAATATCAATGTTGTCATAACTATATGGGGGACCGCAATACTTAATATTTTTTTTTACAAATGACGTTGGATGACGTCTGAAGGTATTAATATCAAGTATATAAAGTATTTATACCCATGCACTGAAGTTTTTACATGTATATACATTATAAAAAATTTAACCTTCAGATGTTTGATCATATTAAGTTACACATCAAAGTATGAATATCTTATTTTGCAAGTATTGATACTTATGCATTGAAGTATTTATACCTATGAGGTCAACTATTTTTTTTATTAAATGGTTTATGCGGGAATACGAGGTCCCCACTATTTCATTAGATGAATGTTTACGAAAGGAATATTGGAGGACTGAAAAAAAAAGGATCATCATATCAAGTTACGCATACAAGTATTAATATCTTACTTTGCAAGCATTAATGTTATTTTTTAAGTATTTACTAGTATTGTGCCCGTGCGTTGCAATGGAAACATATTATAAAATTGAATATAATATGAAGATATCTTCTTGTTTGACATTCACACAAAATTAAGAAAAAATATTAAATAAAAATAAAAGACACACATGAAAAAAAACATAAATTCAAATAATAAATAACAATGAAAGAAACAATAAATGGAAAAAATAGATCAAATATAACATGAAAAAAGTTCTTGAAGTATCATTGTCAGTGTGATCCTCTTTAATATAGTGTAACATTTATGAAAATGAAGAAACAAATATGAAAAGTATATTAATTAAAAAAAAGAACAATATTTATGAAAATACACACATTAAAATAGTGAGCATAGAGTATTTTCTTACTTTTAACCAACCAAAGAATGGCAGCATCTGCCTTTAAAAAAAAATCTGCCAAAGAATTATGTTGTTGGAATATTACTCAAATCATATAATAACTAAAGAGGGCAATAATTCGACAAAAAGTTGATAATCTTCATTTAGAATAATAAACGAATTTAGTTAATATGCTAAAAAGATAATTAATTAAACTGCATTTTTCCTAGGCTAGAAGGTCGATATTTCATATATCCTCTTAACTAATAATAAAAAGATACAATATTTCATATATCCTCTCATATTTATGAACACTTTACTATATGCATGTTTCATAAAATCATATCTATTTTTTTCTTGAAAATTTTCATTCTCTGTACAATATTTTTAGAACTTGCAGGTTCAATGAATCCATTTATTTCATAAGGTATGCTATAAATGCATGAATAAGAGAAAATGAAGAAATAAGGAAAATAATTTAATTACATTAATCAAAAATAGATTTAAGGAAGAATAAGGAAACATATCGCTAGAGATTCATTCTTAATTGTGACAAAACTATATAGCAGTATGTGTGACGAGTATATTTTTAACTAAATTTAGACTTCTACACATAAAATAGATGTATTTAATCAAAAGAAGACATATTATGTGATTGGAGAGCTGATATTAAATCTGAAAATTCATCTTTCAATCTTAACCATTAGCGGATCAGGACAACTACGTGCATTATATAAGAATTGAGATATCTTTGAATGTTGACGTGGAGACAAGTGCATGAACTGAAAAAGAGAGACCATAGTACAATCTTTCTATACTGTAGCTGCGAAAACAGAGAGGATACAGAAGTATGACAATAAATATAATTATTCTATAATTTAGTGAGAACTGAGAAGTCATAGCATACACAGGACCTTCTTTTTATTAAATAAAAGTTTTGGCAGATTTTACTGGTTACATAAATGTTGTCTTGTGACCAAAAAAGCAAAAAAAAAAAATAGAGAGGGAATTTTGTTTGAGGAGGTTATTTTTCTCTGTGAAATGAAGGAGAAATTTTAGTAGGTTAAAAAGGCCCAATGAATGTTAGGAAAAGTGCTAAGCCTTGAGCCTAACCCAGAAATAAATTATGTTGTACTTTCCAGTTTCCAGGCCTTTAATTTGTAGGTAATTCCCCCTTTAAATTATACGTGAAATTCCCCCTTCATTCAAACGGAGCCCAGTTTAGACACGGGAGTAAATCAACGGGCCGTATATCAACGAGACATTATTTTTGTAGCTCCACAGTACTACGAACCCTTTTAAATAACAAATCAAAGAAAGCACTGAACTGTGCCCAACTGTCTTCTTTGACAGAGGGACAAATCAAGCACCAGTGCACCACCACTTTCTCATAATAGACTTGAGAGTAAGTCCGATGCCCATCGGACCTACTTTGGTTCGACAGATTTAATCACCGTTCAATATGCTTTAAATTTTGTGCCCATCTGTTTTGATTTAAGTGAGCATAGATCTTAAGATTGATCGGACAGTTATGTAGCTCGTTGAACCTAAAATAGGTCCATGGGCATCGAACCCCCTCTATTCTCCTCATAATAAGCTATTAGATCTGTGCAGTATGTATGGATCGATCCAATAGTCGGAACCAGACTACTAATGCCACAAATATTATAGCATTGAGTAGGGGCGGACTCAGAGTATATCTGGATTTTGAGTTTTAGTGGAGATCTATTGGTTCCGACTGATTTTGCCTCCTCCTGAAATTTTTTTTGCCCTATTTTGGATGTTTAATTGGTAATTCAGGTTAGTTTTAGAGTTAAAATTAAAATAAATTTCTTGAATTACGATTGATAATTAGAATTATAAGTTAGAACATAAGAAATTATAAGTCAAAGTATTATAAAATATAAGTTAAAGTATTATTTTTTTTTATCGAATATCCAATTAGTTAATGAGTTTAAATCCGGTTAACTATTTAAACCCGATTTGATATTTTTTTTGCCTCTCCTGACGAAAATCCTGAATCCGCCTTGGCATTGAGACATTATAAGCTGTTAATTATCAAATGTTCGACAAAAGTATTGTGATGCAAATTTGCCAAGAAAGCATTAAGCATTTGTTCCTCTGATGAATGAAAGACAAATCATGCAGATGCAAATACAGATGTGTTGGGTTTTCAGATAGGTTATAGTATAACAATTCGATTCAGTTTTTTAATTTGTTCACTATCCGAAATCAGAATCCAAGTATAAAACTAATTCCAAGATTAATATAGAGTTTACCACTAGACGCGCAACGGAAATCTTCGTCTAGTCGTAGGAGCAGTCAGCATCTTCTCTCCTTTCTCCTGTCGGATACACGCACCAGCAACAGCAAATGTGCCTCCACCAGTATTCATACGAACCGGTTGACCAACTATTGCAAGTCGGTATGCTAGTACCAACAAACAGTCTCTGTTTCTCTTTTTTGTTTTCTATAATTAGTGTAAAATGAATGGGATCCGAAAATTGAACCGATGCACTATATTTATAAACATATGCACCAGTTCAGATGCACCTATTCAATTGCAGCTATCCATTCGCACCTAATCAGAATACTTATCCTAATCTATATCAGATTAGAGAGAGTAACAGGCTTATTTCGGACCCAGCCCAAAAAGAATAAATTTAGATTTAATTTATAGCCCAAATCACTTGACATGCTAGTACATTTCTTACCAGATGCTGATACACAATTGTTATGCTCTAGTTTTCAAATTTATTCAAAGAAAATTCTGTCTTTTTCTTTGCTTGAGAAAATTTCACCAGAGTAGATAACTCTTGACACTTGCAGTACAAGATGACCACACACAACTCACAAGTGGTTAAAAATTAAAATCATGCTTGCTTTTTTTTTTTTTTCCCCCCTCCTTTGCTATTCATGTCGGCAATTGCTATATTGAAAATATCCTGACAAACGGTACCATTCTCTGTCGGCAATGCTTTATTAGAATAATTAAATATTGGACCCCATAAACAGATAAACTTCGTTATTCGTCCACTATTGATGATAATTTAGTTCCTAAAAATATCACGTCTTTTGCATTTCACAAAGGAAAAAGAATAAAAAAATAATGACTCGAAACATCGTACAAATAATTAAATTATCAACTAAACCTGAATTTGGATGCTGACTTGAGAAAGCACCACTTCCAACTAAGATTCGAGCATTTAGCATAACCGTCTTATCTTGAACCGTCACCTAGTACTAATTAACTAATTAATCGCCTCCATTTTCAAGTAACTAATTAGCATATCCAAATTATTTTATTAAATTACATCCAATTCTAAAAAAAAAAATACATGACGTGACGTGACTAACATATCGTGACTAAAAAGGTAAAAGACAGTTGCGTTACGTATGGTCACATCAACGTGACTACACATTAGTTCATAGAAAAATAATTATAAAAAATATTAAAAAAAAAAACTAATACAAGATCTATTATGATAAAGAAATATTTTTTTCAAAATTAGTAATATGACGTGACTAAATTAATTTACATGACGTGATGTGTGACGTGTTATTTTCGATTGAAAAGAGATACGTCACGTGAATGGGTAAGTCACACGACACATGAGTCACATGATCACATCACGTAACCGACACACATGATATAGCGTGTTGTGACGGAACTGATAACTGCATGACTATTTTGCTTCACCACTAAGTGCAATCAGGAGCGTAACTAGAAAATTTTGATAGAGATGGCTGAAAATTAAAATGTATAATTGTAGGAAGTGACCGATATAAACATGGCGTGACGTGACTAACATGTCGTGAATTCAATTTTATTACATGACGTGACTAAAATAATAAAAGACAGTTACGTCACGTATGGTCACGTCAACGTGACTACACATTAGTTCACAGAAAATTAATTATAGAAGATATTAAAAAAGAAACTAGTACAAGATCTATTATAATAAAGAAATAATGTTGAAAAAATTGGTAGTGTGATGTGACCAAATCAATTTACATGACGTGATGTGTGACCAGGAGCAAAGTCAGGCCTTCAGACTATGGGGGTCAGACATGAATGAGGATCAATTATATAAACTTCTCTACTATGAATGGGGTTTTATAGTATTCATAGTATTTTGTGCTAAACTATAAAAAAAATTGAAAAAAAAAAATGGTGGTCAATTGACCCCATATTCGTAGCTCTGCCCCTATATGTGACATGTTATTTTCGATTGAAAAAAAAAATACATCACATGAATGAGAAAGTCAGACAACATATGAGTCACGTCAGGTGACCGACACACATGATGTAGCTTGCTATGACAGAATTGACAACTGCATGACTAGTTTGCTTTCTCCTCTAAGTGATCTCAATTTGTTGCTGGATATGCATGGCTCGCTCCAATTTATTCTTAAGAAAAAATGATACCCAAACCTTCATATCTTTGAAGTAAAGATCTGAGAAAAATTATCCAATTGTTTTTCATTTTAAGAAAAAATGAAATTCAAACCTTCATATCTTTGAAGTAAAGATTTGAGCAAAATTATCGGACTATTTTTTAAGATATAGATGAACGACAAACTACTTGTCTTTATGGATAAGGACATTCTATCTGATTTATTCAGCTGCTTGTTGCAACAGTTCTTCTGTAACCTTTAACATTAATATTTTTCCCCTTTTATAATATTCCTATGGCACCGGCCTACCGGGATGTGGTGCTATGACGACCTTGTAGGCTTGTACTCTCCATTTTTATTTCTCATTGAAACTGGTGACTTGACAACTTTTTCAACAATAAAATAATAACAATAATAATAAAATAAAATAAAATAAGCGGTCACTAGTCACTACATCCTAGTTCCAACTACTGATTGGGGATTTTGTTTATAAACCATGTTAAAATAAATTATTTTATGAAATCAATATCATTATTTTTTTTTTAAAACATAAGAACTGAAATATTATTTCGGTCTGCTATTTTTTTTTTCAAGACCAAAATGACATTTAGTCATGTAATTTTACAGCTTTTCATATCAGCGTTTTTCAATTTTTAAATGAGACCAAAATAGCATTTAGGTTCCTATGGTTTTTATAAAAAAAAAATAATCATGATTTCATAATTTTTTTTTAATTATGGTTTATAAAAAAACTACACTAAGTGGTGGCAAAGGCTGACGGTATCAATGATGCAAAAAACAACCGTTACATCATTAACTGTGACCAAACCGTTATGAATACACTTAACGGATGCCTGTTTGTGGATGAAAACGATTAATTGGCCATTTTTTCTGATCAATCAGTCATTTTACCGTTTAATCGTTCTTTTATTTCCGTTTATTTCTGTTTATTCCAATAAATATTTTTTTCACAATATTTTTTTTCTGTGATAGTATGTGATAATAAAATTTATAAATCATGTATTGTAGTTTTATTGTAGTTTTATTTGTACTTCGATATACATTCAATAATTTTTATATATGTTTTTCCTTCTTATTTTGAAATTGATTAATTATTCTATTATTTATATACCATATTTTTTTAATTGCTAATTTAGTTTTTTTCAATTAGTATGACGTGTTCATTTATAAAATTAAGTTGTTACTATAAATTAAATTTAGTGATTTTATATTAGAATGTTTCATTTCTTTCAAATAATATGTTATTAGTATTTGATAAAATTTAGTTCTCAAATTTGTTTGTTCATTAAATAAATGTTACTTACACATGTAAAATGTTAAGAAGAAGTAAGCGTAGTATTATGTTATAATAATAAAACTAAGTTCAATTAAATTTATTTGATAAGTTTAATAATTTAAATAAATTATTTTTAATAAATTATGATATATACACACACGAACACATATAGATTAATAAAAACGTTAAATTGTCCGCATAATTCCGATTAATCACTTGGCGATATCTCGTCCGTCCGACGACCGCATACAGTTATTTACAACACTGGACAGTATAAGCACCTAAAATATCTATATATCTATTGCTGCTCAAGTAGCTCTGGATAGTATCAAGAACCATGAAATCCTGATACTTTTTTCAACCTTAAATTGAATCCAACTATACAGGGAGGTACTATGAATTGACTAAAAAGAAAGAAAAGAAAAGAAAACAACAATCCCAAACTCTAGGAGGAACAGAGGTGCAAAGCTAAAGATAGCTGAGAAAAGGAAGCTCCAACCAAAAGACAAGTCACAGACACCTCGTGAGCTTCCTAAAGAACTCCTCTTTGCAATATGACAATAAATGATGATATACTACCCCTCTATAATCTATTACACACCACACATTTTTCTTTTTTCTTTTCTTTTTCCAAATGATATTGAAAACAGCATCTGTCATATCACCAGTTATTCAACAGTTTTTAACAAAAATAGAAGGAAATGTCCCTTTTGTAGCCAAGGTGGCAAGGTCTGGTTCTGGTTAGGCCGATAGGCAGATGGTAATGGCAAGATATTTTACCGTACCTGGAATTCGAATTCTTTCGATGACACACTGTACTGTGCCTTTAAACTTACCTAAATACCAAGAACATGCCTTTCTTCTAGTGCTCAGTTTACTATGTTGATGTATTTGGACAATGCGAAATGAGGTATGTTCTACTGGTAAAACTGTCTCATTAATTAGGAATATAATTTTACTAAAAATTGCTGTGGTGAATAATTATTTGACAGGTAATATGGATTGAGTGGTTAAATCAACTGCATAATGGTTCCCTGTGGAGTTAGATGTCATTTCTATTCAGTGTGTTTCACCAGCTGAAGCCTTGTCAGATGGAACAAATGGGAGAGGGGCTCCACTGGTACCGTTGGTACCGCTATTGATGACTGCTGGATAATAAGCTGTTAAAATACATAGGTACTTCAAGTGGTTGTGATTGGTACAAATGGGTTGTTAAAACACATAGGTACATGAAATGATTGTGAATGATACAAATGGGTACCGGTTGTTGAGTTTTTGTTTAATTCTAGGGAGGTCTTGTGCTTTTAGCAAAGGCAGATCATGCCAGTGGGCTGTTGAGGCAAGCAATTTTGAAGCTTTGCTTTTTAGTATGGATGGCTAGTATACAATTTAAGAGTTTGTATTTCACTTTTCAGCAATGAAATGGGCTTTTAGCCTTGATGTTAGAAAAAGGAAGGAAGTTAGGAAAGAAAATGTACCTAAATTAGTGACATCAGACCAAAGACAAAGCATGAAGCAAATTAGAGCTCATATGAATAATTTAGGATCTCTAAGTCTAAAGCATCCGACAAAACTACTCCTCAATACCCTTACATATCTAACAGCAACAAGTCCCCACCCAAAAAAACAGCAGAAAAGAAGATGAAGAAAAGACTTGCCTTTTTCTCCACCTCTCTTGCATTGCATTTCTAACAGCAACAAGTCCCCACCCAAAAAAACAGCAGAAAAAAAAAGAAGAAAAAGACTTGCCTTTTTCTCCATCTCTCTTGCATTGCATTTCTTTTCTACATACTAAATTAACTACTTCCTTCCAACCTTCTAATTTGAGCCCTTCTGATGCAAATTGATAACTTCACAGTTTACCTGCTGCATAAAAATTATTTGAAATCATATATAATGCGTTTACTGTGTGCGCGCGCATGTGTGACTGTGTCTGTGTTAAAATACTGCCAACATACCTTGCAATTAATTGGAAAACAAAGACATCCTTCTTATCACTTCATGCTTGCAACTCGTCTCCTCAAAATCGGTTAGGTTTCCAAGTAGAAACTGCATAAATAATCCTACCTTTCCAACCTTGCAACATCCAATGGCTCTCTTCATCTATCACAAAATCCTTATGATATATTGCTTTGACCTTATCTTTAGCCTTCTTCATGATATCGGGGTTAAGCGGTATTTGCACAAACCCGGCCCGCAAATTCCTCACTTGCCACTGCTTGTATGTTTCGGGCCTCTCAACCCGCTCCGAACCCTCACAAGCGATCACGTTTAATGCTTCCCTACCGAAAAGATCTCTCTCAATTAGCAACCTCTGTTCATTCTCTCTCGGTACCGTTGTTTCTAACATGTCGAACAGAGCTGAGAAATGGAAGAGGGCCTCACGGAACCGGGTCACAAAAAAGGGTACACTGTATGACCCATTAACAATGCCGTGAATAAACACATCCGGGTTCATTTCCCTAATGGTCTTCAGCACCCGGTTCCTTGGGCTATCCACAGCCACAGTCTCATCAATCAAATTCCTGAACCGGTACAAGCAATTTACGATTACGACCTCATCTTTGTTAATATTTAGATCCTCCACCCGAATGGTATCCCATTTCTGGGCAATTCCTTGATACTTAAAAGGTACATCAAACATTTTTGCATAATCTTCAAGCCTACGGCCTGTTTCTTCAATCCGCTCAGTTGGTCTGAAACCAGGTTGTGGTACGTCTATGCCCGTTATGCGGAGCATGGGGGGGCCACCAGCCCTGTGAGAGAGCCTTTGTATCAGGCTCGGCCACTGAAACCCGAAATAAATACCAAAATCGATTATGTGAACCCGGGACGCCTTCTCGGCCACATTTAGTATGGTTTGGTTTGAGAAAAAATGAGACACCTTTTTAAAAGGGCAAGCTGCCAGGTACAAGTGGTACGCCTTTAGCATATCAGTAGCAGTTGTTCGTTTTGCGACAAGCTGTTTGTATAACTGGCTGCCAGTACCAGCTAAACGGGCTTCCAACCCATCAGCAAAGCAGTATGCGAGTCTCTGAGACCCATCCCCATTAGGCGAAGAGTGCTGCCTTATTTGTTTTAACAACTCTGAAGCAGAGCGTCGATCATTTGTGGCCACAGCCTGTGCGCAATGTATGAGTAGCGTTCTCAAATCCACCACTTCTTTCTTGCTCTGCCTTCTCCCTTTGGATTTAGTACTGTTCAGACTTTTAGCTTGGCCATTCTGCAAGCCTTTGGTGGCTTCTTGCTTCATTCTCTCTCTTAAATCGGCTGCATTTTTTGCGGTACATTTTAGGAGTACCATATCGAAAATGTCAGACCGAGGTGGTTCATCAACAAACAAAGCCGATTGCTTATTGCTTCTCCCCTCCATTAAATCCAAATCATGGCCATTCTGGTTCGGGTTTTTCCGAATCCGCGACCCAAAGCTGATCATGATCCCTTTCTCCCCTTCGCCTACTGTTCGAGTTTCCTGCAGTGATGCAACTCCACTAACAGGCTTCTCCATGTCAATCACCAGCTTTTCACTCACAGGTAGGAACTTTTGAGCTTCCTCGGCCCCCCTTCTGAAATTCCAAGCTGGGAGGCTCTCGATCAAGAACTCCGGCACACGAGTGGAAGTGATCAGCGGCTCCTCGAATGACTCACCAGTGAAATCACTGCCACTGGCACTGGTTGAACTGAACTGAGGCTGGGACAACCGGTCGACTGAGACAGGCTGGTTACTGCTATTGCAGCTCTCATGGGGACTCTCCAGAGAATAAATGGGTGCAGGTAAGGAGACGGTTCCGGTTCCGGTTCCAGTTCTGCCACCATCAGGAGAAGAAGGGTATTTCTGACCCAAAATGTCATAAAAGGGCTTGGCCGCAGCACGAACCACAGCCGACTCCTCCTGGTAGTGGCTCACCTTCTCATCTATATCTTCTTCCATGATTCGGCTGATGTAATCAATGGCTATATTGGATATGATTTCGCAATCCTCCGGGTTTTGAGACAAGGTAGGGTTTGAGGCGGTGGAAGACGAAGCGCCAAACATGTCTGGGGTGTAAAACGGGGGTGGTTCTTCTAGTATGAAGCTAGGGAAACTACTGTGCTGGGTATGCGGATCATCATAGGTTAACCCACTCAGCATACCCGATATCTCTCTCAGGCCCGAATCCAGACCCATTTTGAACGAAGATTCTAGCTTTTCACCAAAAACTCAGAAGAACTCAATACAGAGTTCACTTCCTTCTTTTGAAAGTGAGGATAAGAAACAGACAATCAAAAAAAAAAAATTAAAGCATGGATCAGCTCAAGCTCAAGCTCAAGAAGGTTATGTGAAATATTACTGAATTGACAGTAACAAGAGGAACCACTAACCTTAGGAAAAACCCTCGCTAAAAGAGCAATTGAAGAGAGAGAGAGGTCAGGATGCTCTCCGATTCTCTAATTAACGCTTTTCTCTGAAGGGAGACGGATAAATGGGGGAAGGGGAATTAGTTGTTTTAATGGAAAGTAAACGAACAAAATAACAGGAAAACTAGAAAGGCCCAATACCAATATCCCTTTAGTTTTACATTTAATAAACAAAAATATTAGTACGGTCTTCATGGGGGAGTGGGACTGAACTTTTCTCGGGAATGAAACTGCTACGTGTCACTAATCTGGACCCTTGATCCCACGGGATGCCGGTGTGCGCTGATTATTGAAGCGAAACAATGCGGCTCTGACTGTGGGGTCTGTGCAGGTCGATGGACCAGGGACTCTCATAGTTCATCAATATGGAATTGGTTCACGAACGTACATCATGAACTGTATCAATGAACTACGGGACGTGTTCTTCAGCGGTCTATGATCCAGGATCAAAATATATCTGTGCGCCGCTCTGGGGGCAAGAGCGAAATTTCGTTTTCGTAATAGAAAAAGGGTATGGGAAAGGGGGCGGTCACATGTAACATGTAGACGAGAGGGACCGACACGTGTTAGGAGGCATAGGATGAGCATCCCCAGGGCGGCCGGGCCACGGCGAACCTGAATTTCTCTGTGGAAATTTCTATGATAGATATCTGTGTAGCGAGTAGCGACGAGAGGGACTACTTCAGTTCACCCCTTCACCGCGCGCACATGCATCATGCACTTCATGCATGGTCGACGACTCGATCCCTCTGTGATTTTAAGCACTTTCTGCATTTATGTTGTAAGCATGTGAGTGTAGAAAATCGGAGACGAGCGAGAGGGCCACCGTCTGATCCTGCGGCGGCTCTGCCCACCGTCTCTGGATGTGGAATAAATCTCCTGTTATTTCAATGGGATTACAGGGCCCTCTTATTTCTATTCCAACCATTCAAAGTTTTTCACACACGAATCTTAATGAGATTCTTTTTCCATGTGCGAATCTTGACAAAGATAAGTGGCTGAGATATGAATAACATGGTCCTGTTATCCATTTGCAATAACAGCAGATTTATTTCTTCTCTGGATGAAGTGTGCCATTCAGTACTGCATCTATTTCCCATGTAAAGCTTAAAAAGTTCGTGTTCGATTATTATTTAAAATTATGAAAAAATATTATTTTTTAATTGAGGAGAAGATAATTTTTAAGTTATTTTTTTGGTTGGAATTTATTATCGGAAGAGATACATTGACTTACTAAAAATTCGAAAAATGAATGTTTATCTTCTACTCCAAACTAAAATAGATTTAGGTTATTTCTTCAAAAAGGTGGATTAATTTACTTTATCATAATTTTGTCTTAATAATTCTATTTTACTTCTCATTTATAAGCTTAAATATCTTATTCCATCTCTTAGTTCACAATCAAATATGATCAAAATATATAGCCGTCTTAGTATGTTTTTTATTTACCTAATTCTAACGTACATTTTTAAGTATATCTAGCTGATAACTTAAAATATTATTCAGATTAAATAAGTTAGAATTATAAATGTATTTCCATAATTATTTAAATATGACGTATATTGGATTTGAGTTAATTAAAACATTAATTGATCGTTCGTAATAAAATCAATAAAATTTGTCAGTAAAATTTTCAAAATATTCAATGGAGCACTAAACATTTTTTTTTTGTTTTTGAGTTAAGTTTGAAAATCAAATCATCCAACTATTTAATACTTTTATTATTACATCAAATAATTTCTTCCATTCAGATCTTGTATTCGACTTTCCACATCATAGACCATTTATCTTTGTCACTGAACAAAATGCTATTTCATCTTTGAAACCGATCATTTATAACATATTATTCAAAGAAAAAGAAAAGGACCTACAGTATTGATTTTTTTTTTAATTTGAACAGTATGTTTTCAAAATATCAAATAGATCGGTATATATATACATATAGATGGATGTATGTTAAAACTACTCATATGCTTTTCTTCTCTTTTATTTATCTTAATAAAGATAATTAATAATATTATTATTAGATTGAAACCGGTATTTTCGATAATTCAATGGATGATTTCTATCATCCTCTTTATCTTAAAATAGATATTTTATATCATACTCTTTATCTTTAATATCATTTTTTCAATAATAAATTTCATTATAAAAGTAATGATATATATTATTAAAAAACTTTTAAGATAAAAAGATGATAAATAGATTAAATTGTCAAAAATACACATGCTATATTTCAATTGAAAGAAAAACAAGAAAACTTTGTTCATCGATATAGTATCATATCTGGTATAAGAGAATCTGTAGATAAAATATTACAAATGCTAGTAAAAGAGTGATCGAAGAGATCTATCCTTTATATCCAAATCAAATCCTCAAATGAGACGAGGTTCATAACCCTCAAATCACTTTCACTGCATTATTGTATTTGGAACATTTAATGCCAAATAGTACAGACAGATTAACCTAGCTTAGCGTTGAATGAGGCATGGTCCCCCCCTTTTTTTTTGAAAATTCAAATTTATAATAAAATTTGTACAATTTAAAAAAAAAAAAATATATATATATATATATATATATATATATATAAAATAAATTTTGTAATTTTTTTTTCTTTGACAAAGAATCCGTAGGTATTCCAGTGAGATAACAACATTTAATTAAGTTACAAAACAAAAACAATACAAATATTGCAGGAAGTAAAAGAAAATTACATAAACACGTCACTAATAAGGAAAACAAGAGTAGATATATTGGAGAGAGAGAGAAAAGCATAGATCCAGGAGGAGAGAGGAAAAGTTCACACAACTAGAATACGTAATTATTTAAAATTAGATCAATAAAATCTAATAAGGATTGGTACAGAGAAATCTAAAAAGTACGAAGGAAAAGATATGAAGATATATATTTCAACGAGCACCTGTTGTGCAACAGTGAAATGTCTTATTTGAGGGAGACAATATACAAAGGGGGAGAGGAAAATCTTATCTGTATCTGGGACTTTCCAGAACATCAATTTAATATTTGAATTGATGAGAATAGCTACTACTCTAAATAGATATGAACATCCAAATAATATTTTTTTATTATTCATAATAGTTGTTATAGTCTGCTAATCGTTATTCCGCAAGAGTATGTTTGGATGCACAATAATAGCTACTGTTTTTAAAATAATATTGCTATTCGGAACAAGGTACATTCAAACGAGAAATAAAACTATTCGGAATAGCTACTGTTTTTCGAATGGCATTGCTATTTGTTATTCTTACAAAAACATGAAATAGCATTTGTTGCTTTCAATATTAATACTAATCTAATATTTAAACTAATATTATATTACATTTAATATTTAAATTAATATTATATTGTTTTATATTTAATCTAATAATATTATTGGTACTCATGATATTTCATCTATAGGTAATAAATTGATTAGATTTGAAAAGGATTGGTTACAGCAGGATGGTTTTATAGAACTCGTTAAGAAATGGTGGAATTCATTTTCTTTAACTTTGGACTTAGGAAACAGTTGGCGAGTGAAATTACAATTCATGAGGCAAAAATTACAGGGGTGGAATAATAATTTTAGGGCAGGTCAACGTCAACAAAAAACTATTTTAATGAGTAAATTAGATAGGTTTGAACTTAGAGCTGAAAGTGATAGGTTAGATGATTCGTCTCAATTACAGTGGCAAGATTGTCAAATAGAATTACAAAAAATATTTAAAGATGAGGAATTGTATTGGCAAGGTAGGGCAAAAACTAAATGGTTTTTGGAAGGAGATGCAAATACTAGGTTTTTTCATATTCAAGCATCGATTAGAAAGAAGAGGAATATCATTTTTGCTCTTATGATTGATGGTATTTTAGTGCATGATATTCAGATTATTCGGCATCATATTACTAGTTTCTATAAGGAATTATTAGGTACTACTACACATCGAAATGTTTCGATTCAATCCTTATGGGATCCGGTAGAACAGCTGTCTTATGAACAGCAGCAGGCATTAGAGGCTCCGTTTACTTTGGAGGAAATTTCAAAAACAGTATTTTCATGTAATCCATCTAAAGCTCCAGGTCCAGATGGTTTTTCTTTTTTATTTTATCAAACATTCTGGGAAGACATCAAAACAGATTTTTTGCATTTAATAGAAGCTTTTTATAATAATACATTAGACCTTGAAAAGCTAAATATGGCTTCTATTTGTATCATCCCTAAAAAGGATAATGCATCAGATGTTAGGAATTTTCGTCCCATTAGTCTTATTAATTGTAGTCTAAAAATCATTACCAAGTGTTTAACAGATAGATTATCCCTATATATGGATGATTTAATAGATTCTTCTCAAACTGCTTTTATTAAAGGTCGTTTTATAATGGATAATATTGTAGTGGCTAATGAGGTTTTACATTCTGTTAGGATTAGTAAAGAACCGGGGGTTTTGTTTAAGTTGGATTTCGAGAAGGCATATGACAGGGTTAATTGGGAATTTTTACTAGAAGTGCTTAAATTAAGAGGGTTTGGAGATAGGTTTATATCTTGGATAGCAGTGGCAAATCATGCATTAATCTAAATGGAGAGCTAGGGACATATTTTCATTGCAAGAGAGGTCTCCGTCAAGGAGATCCTCTTTCACCTTTATTGTTTAATTTGGTAGCTGATGTATTAAACCAAATTCTAAGGAGAGCTCAACATGCAGGTTTACTACAAGGACTAGGTTGTTTTACCAATTGCAACAGTATACTAAATCTTCATTTTGCATATGACACTTTGCTTTTTTTAAAAGCTGATTATAAAATGATTACGGTCCTTCGATGGTTGCTGTTATGCTTTGAAAATTTGTCTGGTTTGAAAATTAATTTTGACAAGAGTGAAATGGTGCCTTTAAACATTAGTGAAGAGCAGGGTTTGGTATTGGCCAATTTATTAGGGTGTAAATTAGTAAGCTTACCGATAATGTACTTAGGTGTTTCCTTTCATTGGAAAAAGTTGAGTGAATCTGATTGGATTCCCTTAATAGAAAAAATTGAAAAAAGACTACAAACTTGGAAAGGTAAGTTATTATCAATGGGAGGTAAGGTGGTTCTGTTAAATTCGGTTATTTCAGCTATACCTTTATATTGGATTTCGTTATATAAAATGCCTAGTAAAATCAGATACAAAATTGATCGTATTCGTAGGAAATTCTTGTGGTATGGTGGCAATACAGTACGAAAAAGACATTCTCTCATTGCATGGGGGAAAGTTTGCATGAGTAAAGATCAAGGGGGACTAGGTGTATTAGATCTTAATCGTATGAATATTGCTTTGCTTTCCAAATGGTTATATAGATTTTCTGATGCGAATGAAACAGGTACATGGAAATCTATTATTATAGGAAAATATTCACATACAGGGGAACAAGGGTGTAAATCTGCTCTATGGAATTATATTATGCATTTAAAGGATATGATACATGATTGTATTCAATGGCAGGTGGGTAATGGAAAATCAGTTAGATTCTGGTTAGACCAATGGTGTGGTCAGTCTTTACTTAGTCTATGTTTTCCTAACTTATATGCAATAGCATATGATAAAAATATAAAGATTGCCGATGTTTTTATTAACAACAATTTTGTTCTTCCTTTAGCTAGACAATTAACAGGGGTATATCATATAGAATGGACAGCTTTGATCTCTCTACTTGAGTCTATACAAATAGGTAATGAAGAGGATCAAATAAGCTGGAAATTGACAGCCAACAGTACTTTTAGTGTAAATACTCTATATAAGCATCTTGGGTCAGCTGAGTTAGTAGTCAATTCATTTAATAGTATTTGGCAAGCTACTATCCCTTTAAAGGTTAAAATCTTTTTATGGTTAGTCAAACAAAAGAGAGTGCTTACAAGAGATCGGTTAAGAAAACGCGGATGGACAGGTGAGCCATATTGTGTATATTGCTCTCAAGAGGAGACAATAGACCATTTGTTTGTGAATTGTTGCTACATCCAATCGATTTGGCAATGGATTGCCCATTTTAATAATTTTGATTTTGATTTTGATAATATAGAGGCTCTATGGGAAATTGATTATTGTATACCTTTGAAAGATCCAAAACTTATTGAAATTATTAGGGGTGCTGTCCTTTGGACTCTATGGAATGATCGTAATCGAATTATATTTCAGGATGGACAAGTACATGATATAAGGGTCTTAGGATCCAAGATAATGTCGGTAGTCTGCTTTTGGGCGTTAAATCAAAAACATGATTTAACATCTCAATTGAATCTTATTTTTCCTTGTGATTTAAAGGACCTGACAGGAACTACACTAATCACTTTCGTGGAGGATTCACCGGTTTCAATCCGTATGCTTGGACCCGCGACTAGATCGAATGAAGGAGAAGAAGATAGAGTGATAGATGAAAGATCTGCTGAAGCGCGGATTTTAGGATGAGTACTAATTAAAAAGGTTGTGTTTTTGTGTGTGTTTGGTTCTAACTTTCTGGTTGTAATAAGCAGGTTTGTTAAGATGTGTTTTCTTAGCTGTTTAGGTTATCATGCATACTATTCATGGGGTTATGTTTAGAGTTTGTTTTGATGCAGGTGGGTTTCGCTTTACAGTTTTCTTTTGATTCAGGTACACTGGTATTACTCAATACCAAACTGATATTTTGTATGATTTTCTCTGTTAATGGAAAATCGGTGGTTATGCCACTAATTTCAAAAAAAAAAAAATTTAATCTAATAATATATTATATTTAATCTAATATTTTATTTAATACTAATATAATATTTAAAATAATATTATATTACATTTTAATATTTAAATTAATATTATATTATATTATATTTAATCTAATATTTTATTTAATACTAATATAATATTTAAAATAATATTATATTATATTTAATAATTAAATTAATATTAAATTGTATTATATTTAAACTAATATTTTATTCAATACTAATCTAATATTTAAAATAATATTATATTACATTTAATATTTAAACTAATATTATATTACATTTAATCTAATATTTTATTCAATACTAATCTAATTTTTAAATTAATATTATATTACATTAATATTATATTATATTTAATATTTAAACTAATATTATATTATATTTAATCTAATCTTTTATTAATACTAATCTAATATTTAAAATAATATTATATTATATTCAGTATTTAAACTAATATTATATTACATTAATCTAATATTTTATTTAATACTAATCTAAATTTTAAAATAATATTATATTGCATTTAATATTTAAACTAATATTATATTATATTTAATATTTAAACTAATATTATATTATATTTAATATAATATTTTATTTACTACTAATCTAATATTTAAAATAATATTATATTACATTTAATTTTTGAATTAATATTATATTGTGATGTCTCCTTCTTTTGTCTAGTTTGCGACCCCAATTTACACCAAAACTTGTGCCTTAAAGCCTAAAAATATGGATTTTTCATCTAAATATCAATAGAATGTGGTACTGCTATGTTTTGTTACTATTTTGCAGGAAATGGGCAAAAACACCTCTCCATATGGTCCGTATAGGTTTACATACGATCCGTACAATACCAGCCCAACCACACAGAAGGTTCCACAACAGAGATGACAAGTCTCCAAGACAAGGCACGGGTATACGGTCCGTATAGGTTCCTATACGGACCGTACAAGCTATTTCGAAAACCCAGGCTGGAATTAGAAACAGAGACAGCTGGGGAGACTGAAAAGGAAGACTTTCAATACGCGATTTCAAACATTAAGAGGGATATTCCAGATCTGAGAGATCATTCTTGACTATTCTAGCTCATTCTTGGTGCTTGGAAAAAAAGGCATAGCTTGGAGAAGAAAAAGAAGACGTTTTTGCAACGAATCTTCGCTATTTTTCATAGTTTTGCCATGAACTCTTTCATAACTTTTATTGTGCTTTGTTTTGTGAACATGAGTAGCTAAACTTTCAGTTTCTAAGGTTAAGATGTAGTTTCTAATTTAGTTTTGCTTGCATGTTACTTGGATTATGTGTTGAATATTGTGTTTTTTACTTTGTTGAGTAGTATTTTGATTGCTTTGTTTGTGCTTGCTTGAATTTGATTAGTCATCCCGTTAGATGAATGTGCACGTCTAATTGTTAGGAGCCAAGTATATGAAGTAGGTTTGTGACCCGAAAGGTGAAACCAAGGAGTACCCGAAAGGTGAAAGTTTTCTTGAGGCGAAAGTCCTTGAATACTTTTAGTAAACCAACAAGTAACTTAGATAAATTAGGCCAAAAAGCGAAAGTTGAGGTTTAAGGCATCTAAGAGGGGAGTAGTTGAGTCTGGTAATCGGGTTTTAAGCCAAAATTACGACAGCTGAGGTAAGGAACTTAGATCTGGTCGATGGAAATCCTAGACATTAGTATCAACACAGAAACAGTGACTGCAGCATTAACTCGGTGGTCCATACGGACCGTATAGGGTTCTATACGGGCCGTATACCTCGGGGCTAAAACAGAAATGAAATCTGAAACCCTGGAAACACTTTTTATCAATTGAAAACAACTTTTAATCTTCTTTTAATTGTTTTAATATTGTTATTGATCAGTAGAACTGTTAGAACAACCAACAAATCAACCTTTCTTCACTTCTAGAATTTTAGTAGATTTAAGTAGAGTCCGGTGATTTTCTTACCGTCCCTGTGGATACGATACCTTGCTATACTCAACTTCCGTTGTACGCTTGCAACAGATTTAGGTGTTCTAGGTTATTAAAAGCATATACGCTTTCGAGCGAACATATTGTATTATATTTAATCTTACACATAAATTATTAAACAGTAGCTATTCCCTCCAAACTCTATTCCAAATATGCAATCCAAATAACTTTTTCACTATTCTAAATAGCACTGTTCTTAAACAGTAGCTATTCTTATTTACTATTTTAAACAGTAGCTATTCTAGCTATTCTTATTTACTATTCTAAACAGTAGCTATTCTAGCTATTCTTATTTACTATTATAAATTAGATCTTTTTTTAGAGTTCATCAACCAAAAAGTGAGCTTATTTTATGCTAAGTGACATTGAACCATTATGTTGGTTAACCATTAAAGTAGCAAAATAAAAACAAATCCATTGCATCAAATAGCCGCTTAAACGAAAGCCAAAGGCGATTCTGAAGTCGCCCGTGGTGATCCGAACTTCTCCATCTCATGCACATCTCTTTTCTATTCATTTCTTCCATCTAAGTCGGTGCTTCTGCCAGGTAAATCTGACCACTGCTTTTCGTGTTTCTGCTTAGTGGATCTTGGCCATCGCTCATTGCTCCATCATCGTTCGAGCCGGTGCTTTAATCTAGCAGATTTGGCCACATTTTCTTGCTACTTCCGTTTTGTGGATCTGGTCATTGCTCTTCGTATTGTCCTTGTGGGAGTTTTTATTCTCCAAGATAAGCGGTTCACTTTTTATTCTCTTCCCTGAGCTCTACTTTTCTTCTTTAACATTGGAAGAGTACTGGGTGGAACAAATTGTGCATATAGTTACTTACTTTCTATGTTGTTGTCTGTTTTGATTGTTTGTGCTGGAGTTTGTTTATGTGTTTTTTCTTCTTCTCCTCCTCTTCTCCCTCCCTTTTCTGCTTCCCACACTGGCAGTTCTTTATTGGGATCTTTGAGTGGTGACTGTTCTAGTCTGGTTGTTTCAGTTCCTGGTCCGATTTGGCTCAATGTCTTCATTGGGACTTCTGAGTGGTGGTTGTCTTGGCCCAGTTGATTCAGTTTCTAGTCTGATTTGATTCAGTGCCTTCTTAGACGGAGATTACCAGCAGGACAATTTTGTGCACAGAGGAAACCATAACTAGACTTCTATCATATTCATCAAGCAAGGATGACCAAAGTTGTGTCCACAAGATGTGCATACCACTGTGCTTTTTTAATTTGTTTACAGCTGAGTGTTTTCTAAGATATTTTTTTTGTCTAATCTTATGCAACTGCTAGTTTGTAACTCTTTATACTAATAAAATTACCTCCGGTTTTACTGCAAAAAAAAAATAGCAAAATGAATTTTTGTAATCAACTTTTTCGAGAAATGAGAGCGTATAAAAATAATTTCAAACTCCATTTATATTCCATAAACAAATCTATAAATTTTACACCATATGTGGCAGCTTCATGCATGCACTTTGTCTGTAAATAAAAATGTGAAAATTAGCTATTAACTTTCTAGTCGTAAAAGTTGTGATTTCACACCATGTTGTTCTTTTTTTTTTTACATTACCAAATAAAAATGACCCTTATAATTATTTCTTAATTCGAAGACACAAAATATGTTCAGATTTTAGAAAATATTAAAAAAATTACTAGAGTAAAGTAAAATATAAAATTGATAATATAATTACTATTGAGATTTTGATCGGGATTCAAGGATAAATTGTTCATTTTGGTAGTTCTGATGCAGATACGAGCGTACACCTAAGTGTCATTGTGTATGTGTTGGAAGTATAGAAATTAACTGTTTGCTCTCCAAAACTGACTAATTAGAAGATTAGTATTTTTCTTAAATACACGATATATTTTTTTGAAGCAATAAAATGGATACTTTATAAATTTAAAATGAGTTTAAATTAAAAAAAAAAGATAAAATGTTAATTTCAGAGAGGGAATAAGTAATTTTAAAATTTTTAAGGGACCTACAAAAAATTCCCCCTATATTTATCCTTAAGTTTGCGAAAGTAGCTACCAAAAAGGTTCTCTAAAAAGATCCCGATTCATTTGCGAAATATTTTGAGGATATTTTTTATAAGATATTCGTGAATTTTATTAACATGAATGTTTTCTTAATATGAAATACATATTGAGGAGGGCTCAAATCGCTCATTGCTTCATGCTCTAATCGTATCTCAACATCTTTATCTTCAATTTCAAAGTTCAAACAGACGATGTGAACTGCTCAACATAATATCAACATTAAAATCTAATTAGATATCAAATTTTAAATTTTTTTGGAAACTTTTACTATTTTAAGATAGATACAAAATTATTATTTTTTAATGATCCACAATTTTCTGAAAAATAGTGATTTTATATCTATTTTTAAAAAAATACTATTTTTTTTTCTAAAGAATATAAAATTTAATTTCCAATCATATCTTAACGTAAATATCATATTAACAGCTCGAATCATCTGTTTAAACTAATTAAAAATAAAAAATATTAAAGTACAATCAAAACATGAAACAATGGAGCCAGTTCTCCTGTTACATATTTTATAAATTTTATTACTGCCTCAGCTAATATGAAACAACCAATGCATCCCGATGCATTGAACCGGGGACAGCGGGTTGTGGAATTCGCATCCTCTGAGATATCTCAAACTTTGCGTGACTTTTTGGAATATCTCAATCGTCCAAATACATTCTGCACGAATCTCAAAGCTCAAATAATACTGGCCCCCTACGGTTCCCCGAATAGGCACCGGACACGTTGGTCAAGCAAAAATTGAGGTTTCCCTGAATAAACACCCGCGGTTGTGATTGGTTGGGATGCTTTGGATCTCAAGAGTTGACACTTCACGTGGCAGTTACGACTAACGACATCGTACCCACTAAATTAAAATATGCTGCATGCGGTACTCTTTTGTCGTCTTCTACTCTTACCGGAACAACCTAGAATTCGCATCCTCTGAGATATCTCAAACTTTGCGTGACTTTTTGGAATATCTCAATCGTCCAATAAATTCTGCACGAATCTCAAAGCAAAAGTAATACTGACCCCCTACGGTTCCCCGAATAGGCACCGGACACGTCAGTCACGCAAAAATTGAGATATCTCAGAGGATATGCACCCAACAACCTACACCTGGCAATTTTATGGAGATGTATAGTTTCTCTCTGGAATTTTTATTATACCCATATGAAATTTTTAAAATTAAAATTAAAATAATTTATTTGAATACGGTTTGATAATTAGAATTATAAGTTAGAACATTTAAAATTAGAAATCACAGTATTAAAAATTAAAAATTAAGGTCATGTTTGGTTGTGGAGTAAGTAGTGGAATAAATCATTTAATCCATTTTTAAGGAGCCAAACGAGGAGTAAATTTGAAGAAGTAAGATGGAGTAGTATTTGAGTTAATCCGGATTAAGTTACTCCACCTCTCTAGGTAGAGAAACTTACTCCACTTGTGGGTCCCACAATTAGAATAACATCATTTTATAATTTCTCTCTCTTCATTAACTTACTCCACCAAATTTCAACCAAACTCCAACCAAACATGATTATTTTAATCCACCTTAGCTTGGAGTAAGAAATTTAATCCGGAGTAAGTTTACTCCACAACCAAACATGACCTAAAGCATTATTTTTTATCTAACAATTAATTAGCTAATAGATTTGAACTTGATTTATTATTTTCCTTCTGCCCTCTCCTGACTAAAATTATGGATTTGTTCTGGTGTGTAATGTAACAAAAATGTTATCTAGAAATATCAAATGCTTAATTCGGGGCATTCAATTCAACCCGTGATCATGCATAATCGTACTGCATAAAAATGTCAAATGCTTAAAAT
Organism: Carex arenaria; assembly: GCA_964058825.1. Classification (NCBI taxonomy): domain Eukaryota; kingdom Viridiplantae; phylum Streptophyta; class Magnoliopsida; order Poales; family Cyperaceae; genus Carex; species Carex arenaria. Next base: position 48,799 of record CAXKVW010000336.1, on the reverse strand, counting down.
ATTTTGTTTGATTTGATTTGATGATACGAAAAATGTAGTTGCATAATAATCATCCCATTCGTTTGAATATAGATTTAAATTTGACTCCGATGCTTATCGGACTTAAATTTGCATCTAAACTGCTTAAAAATTTGTGCGCATACATATTAAAACAGATATGCACGGATATTAAAGTGCTGTGCATAGATTTTAAAGTGGATCGGCCTGCTATAAAATTCATCAATCTCAGTTTGAGTCCGATGCCCCCAGTTAATTTGGTTATTAAATTGATCCAAAAGTTAGAATATTTATATAATCCTTTGTGTCTAATTTTTAGAGTCCCAAGAAAAATCGTCGCCGCTATAATCAAATTCCAATTAAAAACTTATTTTATATCCTCCGTCTCCTCGATCATAAAATAAGTGCTATAAAATAAAATAATAAAGAGGACTTCAAGTCCATGGTGACAGGATGTAACCTCACACTTTTTATTTAAAAAAAAAAAATTGAAATAAAAAAGATCAAATTATTGTGAAAGAGATTGATCAAATAGTAAAGAGGACTAATAGTTTGGTCCGCTCATTTCCACAAAAATTACACCAATGATCACACGGTGTGAAAAACCGTTTTGTTCCGACAATTTTTCACAAAAACTATTAGTTTGATCCCATTGATTTTCTTGTATATTCTTTCTGTTTAATATAATAAAATCACAAAATTAATTATACTTAGTACATATTATTATTCCTTTATATATAATGTTATAATAATTATTATATGGTTTTAGTATTATTAATAATTATAATAGAGGAGGGTTTAAATGTCTCCATTTTTGTGCCTCCATCATGTTTCCATTTTCAAAAACTTTAATAATTCAAAATAAAAAGATTTGAAAGTAAAAATAAAACAGTTAGATATGATATACATCATTTTATCTATGCACCCATAAAAAATTACGACATTCCAACTTTATTTTGATCATCATCAAAAGCTTGTAAAAAATGTACTAATGTGGATAATTTAGAAACGTTGATTTTTCAACTTATTGATTCACATATAAACAAAATTGAAATGTGATAGTTTTTTATGAGCACATAGAAAAAATAACATAAATCACATCCAACAGTTTTATTTTGACTTTTAAATTTTAGATTTTGAGCTATTAAAGTTTTTTAAAATAGAGACACAAAAAATAGAGGTATTTGAACCCTCCTCATTATAATATTATTTATTGAGGTTTGTTTGCATTGATGTTTTTATTGTTCTTAATGTTGTTGTTATCAGTGTGATTTTAATTATTTTTTCTGATATTATATTCTGTTGTCGTTGCAAAATATAAAAAGTAATTGATTTGTGAAAACTTCAACTTAGGGTTTTAGGATTTCTTAGATATGCAAATTAAACGAAATTAAATTAACTAAATATTGAATTTAATTTAACTGAATAAGACTAAGTTTAACAACTTTTTAAATTAAATCTGGCTTAAATAATATATCAATTTAATACAAAATTAAACTAGCTAAAATTAATCTTTATTACGGGACATTTTAACAATACGTATACTGATTTGCAGGCTCAATATTTCATACTTTCTACTAGAACTGAATTAATAATTTAATTCTATCACAATAGTTTCTGATATTTCTGCAACCATGACGCACTACAACTCCCTTTTTCTAAATTTGTTTATTTTTTCATTTTCTAAAAATAAAAAAACTACTCTTCAACTATCTTAGATTCTTTAAAAAAGAAATTGTAAGAGTAATAAACGGCTCTTATTTAGTACACTAATTAATCAAGCCCTAGTTTTTTTTTTCTCAGAGAAAGGCCCGTAGGCATAATCAAGAGCCCTGGTTAAGGAATTTTTTTTTTAAGAAACCATAATTAAAATAATAATTTTATGAAACCAACATAATTAATTTTTTTTACAAAAATTATAAGAACTGAAATGCCATTTCGGTCTGCCAATTTATTTATTTCGGAGACCGAAATAACATTTCGACCCAATGTGATTTTTTATGATCGCTAGTATGAAAAATGTAAAACTACACCGGACCGAAATATCATTTCAGTAAAAAAATATATATATATCGGACCAAAATGGTATTTTAGTTCTTAATTTTTTTTTAAATAATCATCTTAGTTTCATAAAATTATTTTCTCTAATTATGGTTTATAAAAAAAAAATCTTAGTTAAGCCGTGCATTTTGCGTTGGATCTTGGTTAAGCTAAATTATTCAACGATAAGCTAGGAGGCTTATAATCCGTACTTATAGCCTTGTCAGACCCCCAACAACTATTGCAACATCTGTCTCTTTTAAAACTTTATATTGAAACAGTTTCTGGTACCAAGCAGCCTTTTATTTATTTATTATTTGTTAATTTCGGCTCTCAAATCTCAATTCCCAATTGACATCAGATCTTCTGTGGCACTTGCTGCCCGAAAAAAACGCATGAGTTAATTTGAATTGTAATGTCCTGGGCCCATCATTCAATATCTAAGAGAAAATTTGTCCAACAAAATATGATAATAACGCAAGATTTGTAATTTACATCATAGTGACAATATACGCGTATAATTGACAAATACTTCTCGTTTTATTTTTTTTTGACGTTTTCTAACCGAATTATGTTTAAAACACAAAAAAACGTATAAACATTTTTTTAGTGAATGAAATGCAAATCACGAATTATTTACGAGAAAAACGATTTTTTTTTTTTTTTGCTTCCTTGTTGTACCGAACCATTCCAAAATTATATCTGAATTACAAATTTTTAACTCTGCTGAATCAAATCCGAACTATTCTTTTGTCACTGTGATCTACAAGATCTCACTAGATAAAAATGAGTCACTCTTCTGATTGAAACCATTATTTTTTAAGTAAAGATAAATATTAGAACTATTTTTACAACACAACTGAATTGGCGACACAGGGGATTGCAATTGTTAGTATCACAGAAAATCCATAAAGAACAGATTTGCAGTGCAAGGAAAGTCTTGGTGCATGTGCGCATTTGGTAACTTCCACAGTCTTCTGCAACTATCTGGTACCATTTCTTCTTATTTTATGCACTATTTTTATTGCATCTTTCCCAAAATCCAAAACAGGCCACCATTCAGCGGGCGAGATTGGGAATTCCAAATTTCCAACCCAGGGGCGCAATTTTATTGTGATGCAGGATGCTGAACTTTTAATCCGATCCGTTCGTTTTTGATTGAATGGACGAAATAAAATTTTGGCACGAATTTTAAAGCAAAATTAATACTGTCCCTCTCATCATCCGAGCACTCACCGGTTGAGATTAAATCTGGGCCGTCCAAAAGTGCAACATCCTGCTGCACAATAAAAGTGCAGCAGAGGATACGGTTCCGGGGCGCAATGTTGTTCGGGTCCCATGGTTTCCCGTTTTAGCGGCCGGATTTGGTGTTTCTATTTTCGGCACAACTCAATATAACAATGATGATGATGATTATAATTATTTGAAATGTTGTGATAATATTATTATTATTAAAATATGATGTTGTGATGGTAATATGTTACCTCGATACTCTATGTAAGATTCTGTACTCGTATCGTATACCGATACATGCCGATGCGTATTATATATTTCTTGATACGGTCTGGATACTCAGGGGCGGATCCATGTGTATCCGGAGGACAACTGTCTCTCTGAATTTTACATCTTAGTGGAGGTCGAGACGTTTCGATCGACTCTGTTCTATCCTGAAAATTTTTTTTCTCCCCGTTGGATTTTAATTTGTTGTTCGGGTTAAATTTAGAGTTAAAATTAAAATAAATTTATTTAATTATGATTAATTATTAGAATTATATATTAAAATATCATAAATTACAAGTCAGAGCTTTGAAAAATATAAATTAGAGCATTATTTTTTATTTAGTACTTAATTAGTTACTGAATTTGAAGCAAATTAGCTATTTAAACCCGATTCAATATTTTTTTGTCCCTCCAACGAAAATCCTAAGTCTGCCCCTGCGAATGATACTTCTGGACACACAACTCTTAACCAATATACTAGCTAGACTATCTTATGTGATGGATACCGATAACTATTGTATTTAATTTATACTTAAGTCTTTAGTTTTTTGTGCAAGTTTGATATATGTTATGATTAATTTAGATACTATAATTAAAATAATTATATAATATATATAATAGTTGTATCGTATTTAAGATTTTTGAAAATTATTGCATCACTATATCCATATCGTATCAGATACGATACTCATACCCGTATTCATGTAACATAGTGTGGTGCCATATCTTTAAACCATTACTATTTTCATTTCATAACTTTATACCTTCTATTGTTAACTCGTTATTACGATAGTGTCTACTCTAAAATATCATAATATGTTCGTTTGTCGCATAATATTTTTCACGATGTTTTAATAAAATGGGTATAAATATAAAAGGAAGTAGAAAGAGAGAAAATTTCTAAATGATTCTCATTGTATTAATTGTGTTTTGATACATGTGCAGCGCTTGAATTTACAGACAAAGAAGAAAAATAAACTGTGCTAACTAGAGCTAATTAACTCTGGTTACAATCAACTAGCACTCAGTCTAATTTCTGTTACAACCGACTTATGTTTCATTCACTTTGACTGGTGCATCTTTGAGTGCATACTCTAATAGCCCCCCTTCAAGCTGAAGGTGCATCAAGAACATTCGGCTTGAATTTGAGATAAGAGAATCTGGGAGTTGGCAAGGGCTTAGTAATAAGATCTGACAGTTGATCAGTTGAACCAATGAACCAAACATGAAGTTCTTTAGCAGCAATGCACTCACGGACGAAATGGTAATCGATCTTCACGTGCTTGGTACGGGAGTGAAATATTGGGTTGGAAGCAATGAATGTTGCTCTAATGCTATCACACCAAAGAGTAGGTGGAGTAGGGATAGAAATTTGTAGTTCATCGAGAAGATATCTCATCCAAAACAATTCAGCACAAGTATTTGCTAAGCTGCGATATTCGGCCTCAGTGCTAGAACGGAATATTGTAGCTTGTTTCTTTGCACTCCACAAAACTAATTCTAAATGATTCTCATTGTATTAATTGTGTTTTGATACATGTACAGTGCTTGTATTTATAGACAAAGAAGAAAGTAAACTGCGCTAACTAGAACTAATTAACCTTGGTTACAATGAACTAGCACTGAGTCTAATTTCTATTACAACCGAACTCTGTTTCATTCACTTTAATTGGCGTATCTCTGACTGCATACTCTAATAAAATAACATTAGAACATTTATAAACAAATAAAAACAATTAAGAAAATGTAAACATTTATAAAAATTTATAAACAATATATTTAAAATATGTGTTGTAAAAGAAACGCCTATCCGATCTTGCATCTTCCTTAATCCCACAATGGACAATGAAAAACCATATATTTGTGAAGGAGAGTTGGGAGGAAAGAGTGTTAATGGGCTTTAAAAAAATCATTATAGACACTAGGGAGAGGGAGAGGAGAGGAGACAGATTGGGAAAAAAAAATGAGCGGGACAGTGTTACTACAGATTTATTTTTATGGCATGTTTTTTTTTTTTTGTTTTTTGTAGATGATCTAACTACATTGGTGACTGTAAATCTCAAATTAGGTCCAATTTGTTAAAAATACGATCCAATCCCCGCGAAATTGTGACATAAACGGGTTAAAAATAATCATGTTTATTTAACAAACGGGCCAGGAGTAAAGCCCAAAACTGATAACCAACCGGATCAATTGTTAAAGCCTTATTTGTTGTTTGTTAAAGGACCCAATTTAGATCGTAAAAAAATAAAACAACAAATTTATAATCCTTCTGATACGCCCTTCCCAAACAGTATTGGACCAAGGCGATCCAAAACACGTCCTATCTCCAGAAGAGAGTATTCTAAGTTTATATAAGTGAATATGTATGCAGTATGGGTAAGGCTTTATTGTCGATCTGCTAAGTACGTAACTCTATCATTTTTTGTACTCAATTAAACGGATCAATCCTCCCCTTGCTCAATGGATTTTTGGGTATTTACAGACCTTTACGTCGGTTTGGGCTTTGGGTCGAGATGCAACCGAATCATCTCGAAGATAGGTCGTTTTGGGCCTTGAATCGAGACACAGCCGATCCTTCTCGCAGATAAGTCTGTTTGGACCTCGGATTGAGATAATGCCGAGTTATTTTGATATTTCGAAAATCAGTTCAAATCTCGAATAGGATCTTGATCCGTCCTTTTTTTGGCCTTTCTAATTTTGAATCTTTGATATTTATTTCTAAGTGGTCCTTAAAAGATATTTAGTTCATAACTCAATCACCTTCTTTGTTCTCATTTTATGAATTTTATAAAAGACAGGGAGGGGCGCATAGCATGTGTATTTTTCATTGGGCCACCAATCAGAACTAAAGAATTATTGGACAGCCTGAAAGCGAAAGGGAATAAATTCAAGACAGAGTATATGACATCTGGAAGAATAAGAATCTTCATGTACATTTAATTTGGAAAAATAGAATAATCAACGAATAACTTTGATTTTCTTTTTTCTTTCTAAAAGACAGCGTTGATCGATGGTGTTGAAAAGAGGCCGTACAAATTGAAACCTTCAAAAGCACAAATGCTGTTGCCCAGGTGATTTGCAATTCATAGAAAAAGAACTAAAGAAAAAAATAAATGTCTACGCGCTTGTGTTAAAAGAACTAAAATAAAAAATACAAAAATAAACTAATTGACTAAGCGATTCAGACTTCTGGAAAGGGTTGAAAATGGAGCGGATACTGAACAGATAATGGTAAAATTATATTCATTTTTTTTTTTTTGATACGGATGCGGATCAAATATCAGATATATCGTACGTATACGGATACAGGTCCAAAGTTAATTAGATATTTATTAAAATAATATAAACATAGTAAAACATATTAAAATTCATAATATTTATCTAATTATAATGGTGAATAACATAATTTTGCATAATATATATTATAAATATATTGTATATATCTACTATTCGGATACAGGTAATTGAAACGTCTGATTTGCATTGAGATTTGTGGGAACATATTTAAAATTTAATAACTTTGAATAGTTCTTTGAATTTAAATGTTTATATGAATTTTGATATAGATCGAAGGGTTTAGATTAGACTTTTAATGAGACTTTGCCCAATTGATTTGCAATTCACACAAAAAGAAGTCAAGAAAACAAAACAGAAAAATGTCTACGCGCTTGTGTTAAAAGAACTAAAAAAATAAATAAAAATAATAAATTAATTGACTAAGCGATTTAGACTTCTGGAGGAATGTTTTTGGATTAATAAATATGATTCTCTTTTAATGAAATCTCGGTAACATGAGTCAGCGATTACGTCAATTAATTTGATAAAAATCCATCCGTCCATTTAAAAAAATAATTTTTAATATCAAAATAGGAAGTACGTGCGTGACTTCTAGATGCATATTTAAATGCACGAATAAAGCACTATTTCGAGATTATTATTATTATTATTTTCATTCAGATATATTTCGAATGCGTTTTTTTTTTTTCGATATAACACCAAATTAGTAATATTTCAGTAGTATTAAAATTAAAAAAACTAATCAGTACCGTTTCTAGAAAGAAAGAAAAAGTACCTCACTGACCAATGGGTCCCGCGCTGGCCCCACATTTCTGTGGAACATTCAGTAAAACAACGCGTTCTTGTAAATCGTAATCGATTCTAATTATCTTCCAACGTTAAAGTTCAAGACTTCAAGCAAAAGAAAAAGGAAAATCTTCGAAACGGGGCAATTTCGTCCTTTCGTTAAATCCCGAACCCAGTTTAGTTCGAATTCGGATCCCAAAAGTAACCCATGGTATAAGTTTTGATCTGGACTGTCCGATTTTCTCTAACACTAATATTAAAGGAGCTCCGTGCGTTCCACCACGGACCGGATTGGCTCAATTTCTAATCGTACGGCTTTATAAAAACTAAAAAATTGAGTTACTTGAGGGAAAACGGACTCCCACCATCTAGCGAACTTTCCCCGAACTCGGTCTATTTCAGTTTTTCGTCATTCTGGACCACGAATTCGCATTCGCTGAGATATTTTACATTTTGCGGTTTTTATGGAAAATCTCTACCGTTGTAATATGTTGTACACGAATCTTAAAGCACAAATAATACAGCCCTTGGGCCATCCCCGAATAGACACAGGACACGTCGGTCAGGCAAAATATGAGATATCTCAGAAGATACGCCCTCCTGGACCAGTAGGCAGTCATCCGGTGTACAGTTAAAAGCCAATCCAGATTTCAGTCTGAGCCCAGAGGGCAGAGGTACAAAAGGCGAGGTCACCGCCACCGTACACTCGGTTTTCTCGCCATCAATCAATCCACACATACACAGTCCCCTAGTTAATTAATTTCCCTTTATTTTTTTTCCATTTTTAGAGTATTTTCTAGTACAGGCTCCGCTCTGTCGATCGTATTCGCACCGGTTTGATCTGAGAATACGATTCGGTAGATCGATCAGAGCAATTTGATTTTAATCGATGGGGTCGAAAGAGGATAAGGCGTCGACAGCAGCAGGAGGAGGTTTTTTCTCTATTGTAAAGAGCTGGGGCAACGCCGTACACAAATCTGTCAATGGGTATCGTACCAGATCTTTTTTGTTTTTCTTTGATTATGAGCCTATTAGTTGTAAAATCTGGTGATGTTGACTTTTCTTTCTGTAATTGACCCGAAACCCTAGGTTTTAATTGTGTTCTTTACGGTCCTGTTTGCCTAATTCATGGGAAGTTAACACCAAATGGATGTGTTTGAAGAGATTACAAGGGTTTGTTCAGCTCTAGTAGGCTTTGCATCTAAAGGCATTTCATATGTAGTTATTAATGGATGAATTGGGCTGATTGAATTTTCTATACTAACTAGACGCCTTATTACATCTCCTATTTTTTTATTTTTTTTTAACAAGATGAGTGTTTATTTTGTTGTATTGTTACCATGCTTTGGTGAATGGTTGCCTACACGGAAGCAGATCAGAGTAATTTATCAACTTGTTTGTACTTAGGATAATGGGTTATGAAGGGCTTGAAGTTATTAACCCCGAAGGAGGCACAGAGGATGCAGAGGCTGAAGCAGCTAGAGGCCGATGGAAGCAGGAGGTATTGCATTTTGTATTTCTTTTAAAATGAAAATAACAGGCTTCAGTTTCTAAGTTCTTTCCTCAGCCTCTGTCATGTGAATTTACATTCCAATGATTCTCGATAAAATAAGTATGGTATATCATAATAGTATGTGTTATATTTCTGGGTCAATAGAAATTGAGGGAAGAGCCATCAGCTGAACACATTGTGTAATTATTTTTTGATGGTTAATTACTTTTTATGCATGCAAAATAAGATGAATTGGGTTATTAATCTTGGTGGTTGATTGATTTTGCCTCCCTGAATAATATGCTAATAATCATGGTACTTTAATATGAAAATGCAGGACAGAGAAAGTTACTGGAAGATGATGCACAAATACATAGGAGCAGATGTTACTTCTCTTGTCACACTTCCCGTCATTATATTTGAGCCAATGTCTATGCTTCAAAGAATGTCTGAGGTTTGTTTTGCATGCTTTCGGCTATTTTACAGACTGCTCTGTAAATTGGATGTAAAATAAATAACACAATGATCTGTCTTTCCACAGATATTGGAATACTCTGAGCTGTTAAATAAAGCTGACGAATGCGATGATCCTTACATGCGCCTTGCTTACGCTGGTATGTGGTTGCTCTTTGATGCTTTAATTGGACGCTCTTTGAGGTTAATTTCGGTAATTCCTTGGTGCTGATCGGTTACTTTCATTCCAAATTGTACAGCCACATGGTTTGTATCGAATTACTATGCATTACAGAGAGCGTGGAAGCCTTTCAATCCAATACTAGGAGAAACATTTGAGATAGTCAACCACTGTGGCATCTCCTTCATTGCTGAGCAGGTATGCTTATGATATTTTCTGATACTATTGTTACTGATTTGATTGGTATTAAGAGTAGTTTGAACCTGTGTGTCTGGTAATGGCGTAATGCTCATATTTTATAGTTGCGCAATCTCCTGTCGAAGTGCATTTCTATGCACAAATTTGCATACCACAAGTATGCACTGTTTGGTTGTTGATTACTCGGATTTGTGGTATCATTCTTTCTCCTTTGTTTTTGTTTACTAGCATAACGGAAGGTTAAGGCATAATGGAGGCATAGTTTGCGCAGGGCACAATTTACAGTTAATTTTAGGTGAATTGGGTTATTTCGAGAGCTTTGTTGTGCGTGATTATAATTTGGGTTTAATTGCTCTTTGTTTGTTTTGTGGAAGACATGACAAGGCATCATTTTGGTGAATTCATGTGGGTAGTATACCTGCTGTAATTAACGTTGCTAGTGCTAGGCCATATTGCAATTTGCTTTCCTTTGCATTTCAACTATAATTAGATTATCTTATCATGGTTTGTTTTCGAATAGGTGAGCCATCACCCTCCGATGAGCGTGGGACACGGGGAGAACGAGCATTTCATATATGACATCACATCCAAATTGAAGACCAAGTTCTTGGGTAACTCAGTTGATGTCTATCCTGTCGGCAGGTAGGGATAAACGCTATTATCTATCTATGCCTTCTCAGATCCTCAAACCTTATAATTAGAAAGTAAGAGGCGATGAATGAAAAGTGGTTGTTTTTGAAATGGAATGACAGGTCAAGGCTGGTGTTGAAGAAGTCAGGGCATGTGTTGGATTTGGTACCACCACTAACAAAGGTGAATAACCTCATATTTGGGAGGACATGGGTTGATTCCCCTGGGGAGATGGTGCTCTCCAACTTGACCACCGGAGAGAAGGTTGTTCTCTACTTCCAACCGTGCGGCTGGTTTGGGTGCGTATCCCTGTCTTATACTTCCACTATTTAATTTCTATCATGTCCTGTGATTGCAGTGATAGCATATCATTTGATATCTATCTGTTTGCACTGTGTTTGCTTGTTTAATATGTTGTCTCCACTTATTCCTCAGGCAAGGAAGATACGAGGTCGATGGTTACGTGTACAGTTCTGAAGAAGAGCCCAAGATGATGATGACCGGCAAATGGAACGAGTTCATGAGCTGCCAACCGTGCGACTTAGAAGGAGAGCCTCTTCCTGGCACTGAACTCAAAGAGGTTTGTATTGAATAATTACTGTTGCCCCCCCCCCCCCCCCCCCCCCCCCCCCCCCCCCTCCTCCTCTCTCTCCTCCTCTGGTCCTTTAGTTGTTAAATTGAATTGGGGTGCTCGTTGAGTGTAGATATGGAGAGTCGCACCAGCACCTGCCAATGACAAGTACCAGTACACCTATTTTGCACATAAACTCAACAGTTTTGAGACAGCTCCAAAGGGGCTTTTGCCCTCCGACTCCCGGCTTAGACCAGATAGATATGCCTTAGAGAAGGGTGACATGTCTAAATCCGGCAGTGAAAAGAGCAGGTACACAACCTTTGAAGCTCATATTTTTTCGCTTTTCTAATTGTTTTGCATAAACAGATGAATCAATTTAGGCCTTAAATTCATTGTAAGAACAGTTGTGGTGTGATCATCAACAAACCTGGTCTGTCAAATGTTACCTTTTGGTCACTGCCATTATTGGTACGGGTCCTGCTACAATGTACCTGTACAACTGCTATAACTACCTTTTATTTTACACCAAATGTGTTTATTTGGGATTCTAACTTTCAGCTGTTGTCTGCTATGCCTTCAATGGAATAATCAGTATAAATCATGGAAATCAATTCCGACACATTCTAAACTTTGTTTATCGTAATACCTTGACAGGCTGGAGGAGAAACAAAGAACTGAGAAAAGGATGCGAGAGGCGAAAAATGACAAATATACCCCTAGATGGTTCAACTTAACTGAGGAAATCTCACCAACACCTTGGGGTGATTTGGAAATTTATGAGTACAATGGTAAATACTCTGAACATCGGGCTCAGATTGAGAGCTCTACAGCTCTTACTGATGCTGACCCCACCACCATTGAGTTCAACCCATGGCAGTATTCTGATGTACCTGAATGAACTAGTTTTTAGAGCGTGGCAGAGGGGGGGGGGGGGGGGGGGGGGGGGGGGTGGGGTGGTGGTGTTTATTTGATGAGTTACAACGCGTGTCATTTTATATTTGTTGTGTTTTATGGGGGTGAAATATATTTTTTTTCCGTGTACTGTTGTGCTCTTAAATCTTACTTTAGATTTGAGATTCATGTAGAAACCAGTATTTGTTGTATTTATGCATGTCGTATCCGTTTATAGCTTAAAAAATAGAATACAACTTTTCAGTTATCTTGGGCTTCTTCTGTGCGGTTTAAGTTAATTTTTCCTACCTAATGATATTTTCATCTGTTACTCCGTTGCATTTTATTTGGTAAACTTGGAAACAATGTATTTATTGCCTTACCGGCAAATGACTTGGTTTTTTGCATGGTGTAGTAGAGAGAAAACGGGCTTTTAATGGGTCTGTACTGGGGCCCATGCAGATATAGGATCCAGTTTACAATTATAGGATCCATAAGACGTTCTCTAAATGGAAAAACATATTTGGTCCCTTGATGCGGTTATAGTGCAAACAAACAATTTAAAGTGCAGTATTGCAGGAAGAATCTGTTTGGATTTGAAAGAGCTGGTGTCTGTCGGTGGGCACATGAATCAATCTTGATTAAACAATTAAACATCGTTTGTATCAGTTTCATCAAATTTTGAGGTGTAATGAACATGAGGTTTGTTTTCCTTCACGTGCTGTAATGACTAGCTGTTTCAAGCAGGGACCTCCTCAGCTCCTCTGGTACGAGTTTTAGTTACAGGATGTGACTTCTCAATTGTGACACTAATTATTCCTGATTTTCCATGACAGTATCCCTCCATGTTGCATGGCTGAGAAAAAAACACACACATAAGAATCTGGTTTTCTTAAGCTCCTATAATTTTCATATAATTTTTTTTAACTGGCTTGTTAATTGTTGACACCCTTGTAAGTTTGTAGCACAAAAAAGAGGTCACAGGTTTCAAATCTGGAATAAAATAGTTGTGTAGCTTGACCTTCAAACTTTGTAGCACAGAATAACTAATTATTAAGGGACAATTTCAGACTAAAAGTAGAAGATTTATTATAATTATATAGTAATAGATAAGCAGAAGAAACAGCTTTCCTTGCATCTGGAAAAGAAATAAAACATTCTGGCAAGTCAAATAGGATTGATCCTCGTGAAATATATGTCCAAAGTAGGTTAGCACAATTAAAGCTTTCAAAAAATAATACAACAGATTGCAACACGGTCACTTTCATTGGACCCAACACGAATTAACAATGGGTTCAAGTCTATCCCATTCCCATTCCCAGCATTTATCATTTATTATTACAAACTTCATTTGTACCGGTAGATGGTAACTAAGGTGGTAACCCTTCTTTTTTGTTTTGGCGTGCAGTGAAACTTGATTGAACAAAGGCATTGATTAGATATGACAGGAATGTTTATCTCCTTCAAAATAAGAGAAGAAATTGGAACCCAGGGGCGCACACAGACAGAGAGGAGGCAGCTAATTAAGTGAAAAAAAGATGAGTTTGGTACCACTTTGTTTTTCTTTCAAACTGAAAAGCTTGCGAGATCAGATCAAAAACACTGTTAGTGAGGAATTTTATTGTTTTTATAAAAATTTTATAGAAATTTACGGATCTGGACTTACTTTGTTTTTTTTTAATATGTAAAATAATATTATTTTGTTATTTTTTATTATGTAATATTATACTATTTTTATTGTTTCTTATTATGTTGATTGTTTTTTTTATCTAGTATTAATTAATTAATGAATTTGAACTCAATCAGCTATTTTAATTCGATTCTCCTCTCCCTAACAGAAATTATGCATCTGTCCCTGTTAGAGTCAGTAATCAATTTGGCGTTTGCTTGATCCAACAAATACAGGCAAATTAAAGCACCCGGTTTTATTCCTTTCTTGGTTCTAGATCATAGCGCAAATTCATTTTGAATTTATTTTATCAGTTTTTTTTTTTGTTCTGTTTGCCTGATCGTATATAATTAAAGAGACAAAGCAACATGTATGACCGCATACAAAGGGAAACATGCATTAATTTTGTACTCTTGGAAAGAGATCTCACAATAACTTAAAAATGAGCTGTTAATTATACTAATTAAGCACATGAGGATATATTCCCATGAAGTCATGAATCACGAGGTAAAGCTAAGGCAACAGCTACCATCACCATCACCACCACCTTCTCTTTGGGTCCCCATGCACAACTAATCTTAGCCGTGTGATTTGCATCCACTGGCCAGATCACACTGTTGCTCTATAAGGAAATTTTTGAGACCCACAAGATGTAAATCAAATGACTTGAATTATGTCAGGAGCGGATCTTAAGACATTACAGAGGGTGCTTAGCCACCTCAGTGATTTAAAAAAAATTCTTTTGTATATAATTCAACTTCCCTCGTAAAATATAAAATATTTGCTTGTAGTCCAGTGATTAGAGTTTTATTTTGTAGTTGTGGAGACTTGATTCAAATTTCAGCAACCACACATTATACATTTTACATTTTAAACCCCAATATAAATTTAATGGTACTTAAAAAGCAGGAGAAATTGGAGTTGTGTGTATGTCTACCTAGCTTGTGTTTTGTAATATGTAGAGGTGATCAAATGATGATGCATGTGAGGCAGTGAGGAGCCAACTCAATTACTCAAAAGCACAACACTTGCCATGTGAGAAATCTCTACTGTATTTTTAGTCCCTTGTTGTGAGCCCCCATCCCATGACCCATCTGCTTACACTCAATCACAATACCAATTTATTATTTCCTAGCTTGCTAGCTAGCTGGGTCATACTCACACACTTAATATATTAAATTATTTTTAAATTTATAAACGTGAATTGTGCACATAAGTACATCTATTCATAGTTTCATACTAACTGTGTGTAGCTTATTTTTATCTGATATAATTAATTGGGAGGTGGGTGAGGAGGCACTAATTGTAGGCATCTGTGAGTATATTGATGTATTATGTTTTTATGTATAGACCCCAACTGACACCTAATGTGATGTCTCCCATTCATTGATCCCACCTTGTTCTCCCAATTTTTCTTTTTTAACCTCAGTCAGTCTTTTTATTTTATTTTGGTCCTTTGAGGACTTTCATATAATGGTTCACACAATTTATTTTTATGTTTCAAATTTACAAATTGATTTGGATCTGGAAAAAATTCCTTGATCAAGTCCTAGGCCGATTTTTTTTATTATTAAGAAAATAAATAAGAAATAACGATAATGAGGAATGATTACGGTGAATTTCAAAATCTAAGAAGACTGTTATGGTTTATAACATCCAGGACACTGTAGCTAGACGTTATAAACCATAACGTCCAGTTAATTTGATTGAATATTCGCTAATTAACCAAAAAAACACTATAGCTGGCAATTATCGTCCATAATGTCCAGCTACAGTATTTTTTTTTCCGACCATTCTGTTATAGAACTGAAGTAAAAAAAACACTGTAGCTGGCTGTTATGGACGATAACGGCCAGCTACGGTGTTTTTTTTGGTTAATTAGCGAATATTCAATCAAATTAACTGGACGTTATGGTTTATAACGTCCAACTACAGTGTCCTGGACGTTATAAACTATAACGTTCTTCTTAAATTTCGAAATTCACCGAAATCATTCTCTATTATGGTTATTTTTTATTTTCTCTCTCTTATTAATAAAAAAAATGGGTCCTAGGGACCTAGTTATTAAGAGGCTGTAATTTGGGCCTTGGTAGTTAACATGTCTCAAGTCAATGTTGGATATAAACTACAATAAGTCAAACAAGAAAGAAAAAGAAATGGAATTGGATTGGATTAAACTGGCAATTAATTCAATTCAAGTAAATTTGAAGTTGCTAATACCAAATTAACTTCAATGTATTATCGAGTCCGGCTAGTATGACATTGGCATCATATGACACCAACTCAAAATTGACTAGATAGACTTCAAACGACTAATAAAAACCGTTCAAACCGATTTACTTTAGGAGTGATGTGTTTACATGCAATTTTTTTTTTTATATTTTCGAATTATTTTAGTATCAAATCAAGCGGTAAAAAATATTGAAAAATGAATGCATTAAAATTAACTTCAAAACTCACACATTTGACCGCTTGATTTAATACTAAATAAATTCGAAAAATTATAAAATTTGCATATAAATGCATAACTAATGAAATAAACTGGTTTGAACGGTTTGGATTCACCGTTTGAAGTTGATTCGGTAGGTTTTGAAGTTAGTGTTATATAGACTGAAATGACACTGATGTTATACTAGCCAGACTCTGTATTATATGACTATATGATTTTGATTGGAAGGTCTAGATAGATTTATCAATGAACAAGATATCAATCTTTCTTTTGTTGCACAAATAGGTAGATAACTAGATATCAATACCCACACAGAAAATCAATGGTTTTAATTATTGAGGCCCCTTAAAATGATTAGGCCATGAAAATAAAATATTGGCTAAAAGAGGTACCTAGTATCTTGAGGAGGCAGTGATCTCATGTTCTTGAGGAATAACTAATTCTAATCTCTCCAGTCCTTATAAAATGGATGCCTCCAACTATTGAGAAGTATTATTGTTTTAGACTGGAGATTTCTAAGAAAATTATAGACTGGAGAGGAACTGGATTATTTAGCTTTGGAGAGAAGAGATGAAGAGAATAATAAAGAGGGAACAGTGAAGTGAGCGTGGATGGTGGATCCAACCACTGCACTTCTGACAACCTAACCAGATTGGACCCAATTAAAATTCATCATATATATATATATATATATATATATATATATTTATCCCCAAATCTGACATTCCATCAAATTTGTGCGTTTTTGTGATTTTTAAGTACCCATCTCTTCTGACTTCTGACTTCCTAAAAGTAGTTAGAAAGTGATGTAACGCAAATCAAATTTGTTGCTTGGAATTTCATACAGTGCCACAATAATAATAATGTAATGAATTAATGATCATGCAAATTCTATCAACATGTCATAAAGGAGAGCAGTTTGGGTTCAATGCTCATCGAATTCAAATTTGGGTCGGATAGACTCCATAATCGTTCAATCCGCTTAAAGATTAGTGTATACAGATATTAAAGTAAATAAGCACGGATATTAAAACAATATGTATGGATCTTAAAGCGGATCGGACAGTTATGAGGCCCATCAAACTCAGTTTGAGTTCGATGGGCGTTGGACCCAAGCTGCTCTCGTCATAAAGACATAAGAGCGTTAGGGAAAAAAGAGAAAGAAAAGAAAAATAAACTGGTAACTTGTGAAGAATTAAAAGTTATGAATTGGAGGTGAAGTTTCAGCTGAGGCACTACTGTTTTTGTTCACAATCCGAAATGATTCTTCCTACCGTAATTATACAATTTTGGTTCGATCTAAATTACATCGAGAACAATGTATATTATAATTATTTAAAATCATATTTTTTTTTTAGTATGAACTATTAATTAGAATTGAGTGAGATTATGGTAATATATGCATATTACGAATCAACCTATGCTATTGAACTATATCTCTATTTTCAAAATTTAAATAGTTGATCTGAATCGTTAAATATGATCTTTGTATAAATAGTACTTGTAGATTAAATTTTACATTTTTCAAAATTTGTTTAATATTTTTTTAGATTGGTAGAAAATCATTGATTTTGGATGGTCCAGAATGTTCAAATCCAAGGATTTTTCTACCTATCTAAAATAATAATAAAAATTCTAAAAAACATAAAATTTGATTGACAAGTATATTTTATTATGAAGAAAATTTTAAATAGTACAGATTAATTGTTTAGACTATAAAAAAAAGGTACAAGTCCATAGCGTGGACTGCTGTGTAATATGCATATTACCATAGCCTCACTCATTAGGATTTATAAATGAAGAAATTGAGTTCTTCTTTGGAGTTTCCAAAAGAAGAAGAAGAAGAAGAAGAAATATATAATTTTGAGAAAAAAAATTATATGTGCAACGAGAAAAAAAATATAATTTTGAGAAAACATATAACCACACTTCTATTTCAAATTCAAGCGGCATAAAATTGTCAGTCGACTTGTCAAATTAATTTATTTAAACTTAGAAGATGATAAACTTTTTTTTTGTAGCAGTAATTTCTAAAAGGTTTCAAAATTTTCACAAATGAAATCATATAATTTTGAGAAAAAAAATGTGCAACGAGACACCCAGTATTCAATTTTGTGGTACCAGACACCAAATTCTTAAATTTGGGTATAATTGATTTCAAGGTGAACTTGAGAACATAATTGGGACCAAACTAATAATTTAGCAATTAAAGAGAGGAATGAATAATAGTTGAATGATAAAATCGAAAAATGTGATATTATTGATGGTGATATGAACACTAGTTTTTGGTAGCACATTTAGTTAGGAGAAAAGATTTTATAACTGTGGTTATTTAAAAATGAGAGTTTTGAGCCCCTCTGACGATTTTATAGTTTCTGCGAAGTTTTTCAAATAAAAGATACGAACACTAGTTTTTTTAATTAAGCTATGGTAATACGCATATTATAGATAGATCTATGATATGAATTCATATTTCTAATTTTAAAATTCAAACAATTGATCCGAAATGTTAAAGATAATCTCCACGTGAAGATGTACCTGGAGAGACATCTTTAGATTTTTTTTTTTATTATATTTTTAGATAGATGGAAAACCAGCCTAGAATATTCAAATCAAGTAATTTTTTTACTTTTTAAACATATAGCAAAACAAATATGAGAAACATAAAATTCAGTCTTCAAATACATTTTCATATCACATTGAATAGTTCAGTTCGATTGTTTGGACTTTAGTTTAAGCTGGAGATAAAATCATGTTTTTACATTTATCTGTTTCTTGTTAGCAGATATAAAATCTACTGCAATTTTTAAGGATCGCAGGGTTCTGCAATTTCAATCTCAACCTTTCATTTATTAAAATATAAGAATCTCAAAAGAAGTTAATTTGTATACACGAATATCAAAATATATGAACGGTTGAAATTGAAATCACAGGTTCGCAGCAGATTTATTTCCCTTTTTAGCTACGTTAACTTTTCCTCTTTTGATTTCTCCAGTTGTATGAAGTGTGAACAATTTGAGAATTGAAGTCAGATCTTGAGTTTGAAATTGATGGGACCCACTGGCAGGCGGAGGATCCTACCAGTTAGACACGACATCACACCTTAGGGACCACATTTGCCCCTTAGTCGCTTTCCTTCCAGCCTTCCAAAAAAGATGCTCTCTTTTTATTGTTTTTCATTTATTTATTTATATTTTTTTGGTTCTCTCTTTCTCTTTCTCTTGCTCTTGTGACTTGTGAGTTGTGTGATTCTTACCTTCACCCAATGTAAAAAGTTCACCCCCATACTACAGGAATAAGATTCGGATAAACCCTTTTTGTTTTCTTCTTTAAATAATTGCTGTAGCATCTCTTGTATTTTGATAAAATTTTAGTCTTTTTCATTAATGAGTAAGGTTAGGTTCTCATGCTAAAATTATTTTACCATGAGAATGATATTTTTTGTGAGATTTTCAAGAATGTTTTTAATGATATGGAAAACGTGCCTTAAAAGAAAATCTCATTCCTTTACCTTTTGTTTTAACTAGGTTTTTATAATTTTAATAAATAACACATGTTACAATTGTATATAAATCACACCTTTTGCAGGTAGATTCAAAAATATCTAGTAGATGTTTGATTTGCCTAAATTTGATTATCTGGAGTGTATTGATTTCGACGTTAAGCTAAAAAATTAGAACTCGAATCACCTGCCTTATTGGGCAGAATGTTTGTCCTAGTGTCGCTGACAAGTGAGCCCAAACGGATTTAAAAATTTAAATATTGCATTTAGTTTTGCTCCGGACTCACGTATCAGCGACACTGGGGTAGGAAAATCCTGCCCCCCCTAGGGGCAGAAGATTCGGTCTCAAAAAATTAACATTGAAGAATATTTTTTTGAGATTATCTTGTTATTGAAATATTTTTCAGAAGAAAAAAAAAATCTTGTTATTAATTTGGAAAGTATAATTGAAAACGCTTTCTTGCTATTTGCAAGAAGCAATAACTGCATAATTGAACAATGAAAGAGAACTGAATAAAACGATGGATAATTAAGTTTTTGTAATTTAGGGACCACAGCAAAAAGTTCAATTTTTACTGTTTTACAGCGGGGTAAAAATGGTAAACAAAGGGAGAGAAGATAGATATGAAATATGTTGATGGAGTACGCAAACACAGACACCCACCAGTTATATATATATCGTCGCAAAATTAAAAAGGCCACATGGCCAGCCCATTAAAGGTAGGTTGCTTCTTCTACCTTCACAAAATATAAATATAATATAATAATAATAAAATGTATAAGCAAAGGTTAGAATCAATAGATGCATAAATCATAATGCATACAACTCCTCTCCCTCTCTCTTGAGTCTTGACTCTTTTGTTTTCTATCCGTATACGCAACGCAACCGGGTTTTTTGGGTATTAGTCCCAACTCAGAATTGAATTAAAACGCTCCCCATCGACTAATACCAGAAACGAAATCTAATTAAAGTATCAGAGTCCCGAAATTTAGGCATTAATTAATTAATTAAACTGCCAGATCCAGATCTGGTTCTGTTCCATTACATGGATTGATTGATTCATGGCATGCCAATTGAATTGCTCATTCCTCAATTAAGGTAGCCGTTTTAATTAATTAATTACTACAGGGAAATTAATTCAACTTGCTTCAAGTTCCCTCCACAAAAGTTTCTATAATAATAATCATAAATGTAGTAAAATTAATTCAACTTGCTTCAAGTTCCCTCCACAAAATTTGCTATAATAATCATAAACAGTTGACAGCTTAATTCTGTCAAATTGTTTAAAAAAAAAATCATAATCGATCAAAGTAGTAAAAGATGAATTGGGTTTTGTCCAAAGAGTTTTGGACAAAACGTATGATCTGCATTGAGATTTGTGCGAGTAAAGTGATTGGAGTATTTTTTTTTTTTTTAGTAAAGTGATTGGAGAAATTTCAGTAATTTTTTTTACCACAAACGTTTGATCTAGTTTAAAATTGAAATTATTTCCAGGACTGTCCTTCAAAAAAGAAATATTTATTGAAGAAAAAATAAAATAAAAATAAGTTCATGTCTATAAAAAACATAACAGCTGGTTTTGCAAGAATTTTGCAGAAAAACACAAATTAAAGTTGCATTATGTTTCAAACATGCAGACACTTCTCCTTAAATGAGAAAAATAAATGGAAACATAAAATTTGTTCCATAAAAAAAAAATAAGAAGACAAAAATAATCGAACGGATGATAAAATAAATATCATGCATGACATGTCTCTTAAATTTAAAAACTTAATCCTCTTTAATTCCCTCAAAAATAACTATTTAATCTTAACATTATAATTGCTAATTCATTTTCAAAATCACTGCAAAAAGTGTAGAGAGAGTTATTCTAAACAAAATTAATTCAGAAATATAAAATTTTCACATGTAGACGCATCACTCGTAAGGTAAATGAGTTTCAACGGTTTAGATTCATCTTTTGAAATCAATCCGATATGTTTTAGAGTTGAGCTCACAAATGAACTAGGTGAACTTAAATAGGGTTATCAAACTCTTATTTTGCGAGCTCAACTCAAAACCTATGGAATTGATTTCAAATAATGAATGGAATTGGAAACCGTTGAAATCGATCTACTTCACAAGTGATGCTTTACATGTCAATTTTTTAATCAAATTAATTTAGTATAAAGTCAAGCTGTTAAAAAATAATAAAAAATAAACACATTAAAATTAACTTATAATTTTTTTTTGACAGCTTGACTTTATACTAAATTAAGTTAAAAATTAAATTTTTTGACATGTAAACACTTCAATCTTGTAGTCGGTCGGTTTCAATGGATTAAATTCGTTTTTTGAAGTCATTATGATATATTATGAAGCTAAGTCCACCAAAGAGTTTGATGAGCTTAACAACACTCTAATTCTACTCCAAATTAATATGGTATCCATAGCCTATAGCAAAAATATGTCATATCATTTTTTCATACATATTATTTTCCTTATAAAAACCCTAAAGTTTTTGTTATCAATTCTAAAGTTAGAACAAAGAATTAAATGTAAGTAGACCAATAAAAAAAAAAGGGGGAATTTCACATACACCCCTCAAAAACTTTAAAATTACATATTTCTCCCTCTAAAATTTAAAATTACATATTTCCCCCTCCAAGCTTCAAAAACTCACAAATTTACCCATTTTATTGTATTTTATATTAAAACTCATTCTAAATTTATAAAATACCCATTTTACCCTTTATTAAAAGCATATAAATCTTATCATACTCAAATTTGAATATGAACGGTTCCTCTACTGTCAGAAATGCTTTTGGATTTGTGCACACAAGAAGCACAAATCTTGATGCAAAACACATGCATATTGAAGCAACATGCACACATCTTAATGCGATACGTGCTAATCAAAATTGCTTTAAGATCCGTGCACGTTAGATCAGCACGAATATTGAAGCAACACACACAAATCTTAATGCGATGCACACGGATCGGAAGGTAGAGGAACCCTTCAAATTCAAATAATTTGAGTTTGATGAGATATATATATTTTTAATAAAGGGTAAAATGGGTATTTTATAAATTTAGAATGAGTTTTAATATAAAAGACAACAAAATGGGTAAATTTGTGAGTTTTTGAAGTTTAGAGGGGGAAATATGTAATTTTAAATTTTAGAGGGAGAAATACGTAATTTTGAAGTTTTTGAGGAGTATACATGAAATTCCCCCCAAAAAAAATTGTTGCTCAGCCAATGTTTTAAATTAACATTTCTCAATTAAATTAACTTAAAGATTTATTAATAACTATTTGAAAAATAAAAGAGTGTTATCTAACATTTTGGTCCTTTAACATAATGGCACTGATTAGCATGTTAATTAAATATTCCAAACTATTTGGCAACAATTTCGCTATTCGGCTATATATATTATGCACTCTACCAAACACACTAAATACCATTAATTTGTATCTAGAAAACAAAAATGCATCCTACCCAACAAAATTGACTATTTGATCATAATGGACTAAGTTCAATATCCTACAAATATCTCTCTTAAATTCAAATTTTCTAAACCTCTCCATCGAACCTTTTCTGTAATATGCCAGAAAGCTATAGCAAGCTTCTACAAGTTCCGTTATATTTGACTAACAAAATGCATCCAGGAAATTTGTAAAGTTACTAACTAATTAATCAATACATTATTTTTTTTTGTATTAATTAATTTGACTATCAAGTCAAACAAGGTATGCATGGCATGGCATGCCCAACTTTTACTTCATATGTTTACCTTCGGAAAAAGGTAATTAATGAATTAATTAATACTTTGAAATGTCAAAGTTATAATATATTAATAATTACTAATTCCTCCCAACAATAAGTTAGTTGAGATCTGCAATTAATGAATATATATAAATCTCAATTGCACCACTTGCAAGAAGCATTTTTAACTAGAAATGGAAATCAAGAAAACAGGCAGGCATGCTAGCATGCCAAGAACGTTAATTTCTTGATGCTAATATATATTTGGCAATGCATGATGCATGTTAATTTGCATGCATGCATGGCACTAAGTCACTAGACTAGCTCACGTGGCGCATGCACCATTATAAGATTCAATCACGCACGTTATAAGATTCCTCTTACTGGCCCCACACTAACTCCATCGATCTTCACCAATTTTTAATTTCCCGGGATCCAACGGACAAGATGAGATGGCGGTGCCAAGCTAGCTCAATTTAATTACATCGATCTCGATCAGATGGAAGGAAATCTTTGACAATTTCTTCCTCATTATATTATCAAGATATTTCGATTTTGATTTTTAAGGAATATAATAGGTGGGGATAAATAAAATATTTTTTGAAAATAATTTTAAAAATTGTCACTCAATAACAATATGGACCTTCTCCAAATACATGAGATCTTCTGCAAATACAATCGATGAAATAATGGTGTAGCGAATGACTGAATAGCAAAAAAAAATATAGCACCTACTGTCTCGGACGGACTTAAAAATGATTAGGTTAGACACTTATCTACTTCTGAATTCGATTTTTTTTTTTTAAAGTCTAGTGTTATTATATATTTGTGTTTACTTCTGGACTTAAATCAATCATGGCCTATTAGAAGAAAATTGTACGGAGAAAAAAGAGATCTCCTACTAGAGATATAAATATGTATTGACGTGGTTAAGTCAAATTTATGCATGCCGTGTCGTGATCAAATTTACAAAAATAGTCATGGCACGTGAATGGTTATAACACATTTGTCATGCCGTAACCACACGTGACATGTCCAATCGTGACCAGTCACGTTTCATCGCATTTTCTTTCATAATTTAGGCTAGTTTATTCAAGATCCATCATTCAGTTAAGATCTAATGATCCTAATTACACATGACTCACGTGATCATGTGTCGTGCTGTGACCAAATCGTTTGCGTGACGTACATACCAAATTTTCAAAAATAATAGTCATCTCACATGAATAGTCAGACATGATGACTCATGAATAGTCAGACATGCAGATGCCTATTCGCTACTCCGCCACTCCAATCTGCGAAAAAAAAATTATACTCTTATCAATATTTTGTGTCTACTCTTGACCGAAATTCTGAATCCGTCCCGACTACCGTTTTTAATAATTTCACGATGAAAAATGAAAACGAAGGAGCTCCTTCCGCGCGTATATCGAACGATGGAACCCATACCGGTTTCATCCACTCACTATGTGGGGCCCACGTACTCTGTTCCAGCCTTCCAGGGTTTTAGGATCAGCAAGCATCTCACGGTAGAAAGTAGAAACTAAAAACCCAAGGACCAAGTCTAACCAGATTATAACCATCAACTGCCATAGTGCCGTGGCGTCACGCAAAGAGAACATGATTTCAATAGCATATGAGGATGGACCAGGAGCACTGACGTACTCCGTGAAATACACTTCCAAGCGACACCGACACCTGGATCAGTTCTATAAAGAGAACCCGAAAATTCGTTGACCGTTGCAATTGCAAAACCGCTCTAACGCTCTTGCCTAAATCCTAATACAATATAGCGGATTCCGGTCTTGATATAACCCGTATATTTGGATCCGAGTAAAGAATAATAGTTTCTTGTTCTTTTTAACTTTTCAAGCGTTAAGACAGCCACGCAAAGAAAGCCGAGAGGGTTGGTGGGTCCACACGCCTTCTCCTCACCACACGCTTTTCCCACCGCCCTACCCCTTATCTGTTATCTCCTACTTCACGCCGTCATCTCCTTTGGCTACCACTCAGCCACGTCTAACTTAACGCCGTCAGTGCTTAACAGTTGTGACGTCACTTATCCACGTGTCGCTTAGTCATCGTCCATAGTTGAAACTTTGAAGCCCTCTCTTTTCTCGAAGCTCCTTATATAAGAAATTTAACATATTTATTTCAAAATGAACATATTTTTCATTTCCAGTCGACGATTCAGAGATATATTCTCATCTCCAGTCGGCACTTTATATTTGACCCAGTCTCATATAAAGGCATTATTTTGTTGACTTGACTAGTGCTTAATTCTTCTCTATTAAATAAATAACAAAAAACATGTGATGGCTTACTAGGGGTGTAAACGGAGCGGATTCGGAGCGGATAATGCTAATACCATATCCACATCCACATTTCAATGAGCGGATACGGATACGGATACGGATAGCAAACGGATGTCTAAATGTAAAACTAAATCCACGTTAAACGGATACGGATACAGAACGGATACGAATACGGATTCGGAACGAATAATTGTCGGATAATTGAGTTATATGAACTTTAAGATATAATAATAATTAATAAAGTTTAAATATGAAAAAAATGAATAATTGTAAGTTGATGGAGATATTTATAATCAAAATATATTCTTTTTAAAGTAATGAAAAAAACAAAAACAAAAACAAAAAAAAACAAAAGAAAACAGCTCAACTGCCAACTGGGTTGTGCTTGTGCCATGCGTTATGCTATTGGTCAAAGGAAATTCCTGCGCAGGTTCGAATCCTACTGTTGACGCTGAAAAAAATCTTTTATCGGAAGACCAGACTCATTTTGTATCCGGTCCGGAGCTCTGCTCAGTCCCACAATAAAAATAGAAGTAAAAAGTGAATCATATATATACGCTACCCCTCACCTCAAAACAAGTCACGTGATGAAATTGTTCCGCTCTGGAAAAGTACAAGGAAAAATTCGGAGACGGCACTCAGCTTAGCGGATTCGGATAATTCGGATATCCGCTCCGTTTACTAGTTAGGAAATATATCCGTATCCGTATCCGGGTACTGTTCACCATATTCAGTTAATATCCGGATCCGTATCCGAGTAATATCCGTATCCGTTTATCCGGATTCGGATTCTGAGCGGATACGGATCGGATTCAGAGCGGATAATCCGACTCCGTTTACACCCCTATGGCTTACGCATTTTACTCATTGTATATGTACATATGTATATATTTTTTATAAGAATGCTAACAGTCATCTCAAATAATTTTTCACCGTTTACCAATTAACGAGAGCATATTATATTGTCTTATATATATATATATATATATTCGTTTATAGGTGTTAATCTTATCTTTGACTAAAATTGACATATATTTCCTAGTAAATATCGCACTTGATAGATATGATTGACATGCTTGCGCTTTATTACAAGTTTATTTGACTTAAACATAAAATGATGCACCTTTTTAGCGAATGAAATGCCAAGATCTCCTTTTCAATTTTAAATTAGTAGGAATCAAATAGAGATATGCTCATAGAGCAAAGTCATTGCCTCCAATATGCAAATCATCTCTAATAAAATCTTACATGAAGTAAGTGTTTGTTTGTTCGGATGTAGAATGAGAACAAGAATAAAAACATGAACGGAATTTTTTGAACTAATAAAATACTGTATGTGTGGAAAAAAAAATTCAGTTTAAATGAATTATTTTTTTCATACATACAGTAACTACTGAACAAAGTTTTAAATAAAATAAAATAAAATGGACGGATGCTGTAAAATATTAATTGTTAATATAAAAGTAAAAAAAAATTTACGTGGCAGAAAAAAATAGACGTTTGTCCTCTTTCGAATTCGATCAATTTATTTATAATAATATATTAAAAAAATATAAGAATTTAAGGTGATAAACTTGGCAGAGAAAGCTTATCCAATAGAAGTCACTACTCACTTGCCAGGTGGAATTGCATCAGTGGGCCCTGGGAACTTTGCGTCAATGAATTCCTACGTGCCATCAATCAACAGACAGATGCAAAACCACGAATCTCAAAGGACAGAACTACCCTTGTTCTTGTTCACATGATATAAACGGGCCTAATCAAACCCATAGGCATTTTGGGAAATTCACTAGATAAAAGAATATTACGATTCTTTATCCGGTTTGAGGCACATCATTATCCCCAATTTCGTCCCCATAATATTTTTTTTTTTGGGGTGGGGGGTATTAACTGGGAATTGCGGCGACAAAATAGAAACTGTGGTAGCTAATTAATTTTTTATTTCAGCCTTTACTTCCGAACTTTTTTTTATTTAATTTAATTTTAATTTTAATTTAATATTCGAGAAATTAAATTAATATGTAATTTTTCTTAAACCTAGCTTTAAAAATAACAAAAGAAGAGAAACATCATCGACATTTCCACACATGAAGAGGTGTTTGTAGGTTCCACTATTGAAAATATAGAATATAATCTGGTGTCATAAAAAACGGATCCCTCCTCCTCCTCCTCATCATCATAATAATAATAATAATAATAATAATAATAATACTACTAGTAATACTAATAGTAGTAATTATACCAATAATAATAACATTAGTAATAATAATAATACTAATAATATTATGTCCACACTATAAATTGTAGATACTAAAGTTCTAAATCCAGCGTCATTTATTATCCCGTCTCAAAAAGTCTAAGAATCTAAAACCTATAACACTACTCTAAACCTTGATTCTTAGATCATGGTTTTGGTATATGAATTGCTAAATCCCATGCGATCATGTCTGAAGCCAACTTTTTGATAGCATTCCGTTCCTTCAGTCTTGTTTTACTACTTCCTGCCATGTCAATCTTGACTGACTATTGCCTCTTCTTGTGCTTTTGAAATGACTTACAATTCCATTATGTACCGGTGCCTCGAGAGGCCTCCGTTGGAGATGGTCAAACCATCTCAAGCAGTGTTGGACAAGCTTCTCTTCAATCAGAGCTACCCCAAACTTGACACGTATATTATCGCTTCTGATTCGGTCCTTTCTTGTATGATCACAGATCCACGCATCATACACATCTCTGCTGCTCTTCTGAACGCGATGTCTTTCAACTGAAAATAACTATTCTTAATAAAAATGAAATAAATGTGGGAAAACTTCTCTGTCCATTTTAAGAATTAATACTGTTCATTCAATATCTCAAAACTGACATTTTAATTTTTTAGAAAATTAATTCCGGAGTTAGTTTTCAGTCATATAATAAAATCCCTCCCTTTCCTTTTATTTGCTTAACATTTAGCTCACACTTTTGGAGAAACTCTTTTCGTTTTTGAAATATGCATGCATTAATGCATTATAAACACAATATATAACATGTCATCTAACGTGAATATGACCGGTAGCAAGTAGCAACACAATCGAAAAGCACTAAAATACAAACAGATTCAAGAGAATCTATCATAATTAATATCCCCAACACTCAGGAAATCATACCATTTTTCTCAATTTTATTTTGCTTGGCGCAGAGAAAAATGTGATCCACAAAGTCTTATCTAATTTTCTCTGGCGAAGATGCCTTCTACAGCGGAATCTTAGCATCGCTTTCTCTTTCTCTTTCTCTTTCTCCTCCACAAAACTCCATCCCTTTTTATTAAACATTCAACAAAATAGAAAATAAATTCATTTCTTCTTCTTTTTTATTTTTATTTAAGGCACGACGATAATATCCACAAACTCCTCCCTTTTTTTACAACCTTTTCTCGTTGTAAATACAACATTCGGTTACAGGTTTTCCAGAAACGATTAATTTTCCTTGGATTTAATAGACGGCTCAGATTGAATCCACGTGGCTTAACGTTAAGAGTTTTGTTTTTTTTCCCCAGAAGGCGGAATTTTTCCCAAACGGGGAAGAGTTAGCGCAGATTTAAAAGCAATCCCTCTCTCGCCAGTCAAACAAAATACGCATACCGCCATCCTGTTCAAATTTTGTGTCCAGTTAAGTGTTCAATGGAGAGGATTTAAACTGGTGTTCCGTCACGTCTCTAACTGAATTAATTAATTTTTCTTTTTTAAGATAAATTTATCTCATATCTGTCCCTCGAGTTAAAAAGAAAAAAGCAGGTTGTTAAATCTTGGCCGTAGGATTTAAGAATCGGACACGTGGCTGGACGAATTGAGGTCGATCGTTGATGAAACGGTTCAGTTTGTTAAAGGAAACCGGGAGTAGGCGGTATCTGTAGGGGGTTTAACCCGACGAGTCCGGTGGCAAAGGGGTCAAAGGTATAAGAGCTGTGTGGGTTTAAGCAAAAGAGAGAGAAAGAAGGTGGTTTTGAGGGGTTTTGGCGATCTCAATTATCAAAGAGCGAAAAAAAAAAACGGAGAAGAAACCAGAGAAGAGAAAGAAAAATACAAGGCGAATTCGAAAAATTGCGGATTAATCATTACTGAAACTTAATTGTAGAATTGAGTGGAAAAGGAAGAGGGATCGTGGATCGTCTGATCTGAGGTGAGATCATTGGATCGGCTTGTTGCATCTCAATTCTGGTTTTGCATGTTTGTTTTGGCTGTGAGCCTGTGCTTTTACCGTCTGGAATTTTGCTGATTGTGGAGTTTGTTTATGTTCGGGGAAATTGTGCTCAATTTCGGTTGTTGTCTCAATTGTGATGTTTAATTCGAGGACCTTTTGCTTTCCTTACCAAGCACTTTTGCTGAGGGGTCAATTTTGAATAAGTAGGTAGAGATCAGTCACAGTTTGTGTTTTGAATTCTGAATATTTTTGAACGAGATCCGATCTGAAAAATTGCTAACCATTGCGCTTAATTTTGTACCTTCTGAAAATGTTCCGTTTAATTCTGTTGTTTGGTCCCTGATCATCATTAATTGTATGTTTTGAAGTCCGAATTTTCTTCAAGGTGACAATTACGAAGTATCTATCAAGAGAATTAGGAAAAAGTAGTTCAATTTTTTAAGATCAGGATCTGCTATTGTAGAATAGCGGCATCAATTGGGTTATTTATCTACTTCAGGGAGCAGTCCGTGTGTTTTCACTAATCACTGTTTAATTGGCCTTTTTTGGTAATGGTTCTTTCTGCCAGAAAAAAAAAATAATCTTTTCCCGGGTTACTGAAATTTTACTATATTTAATTTCCCAATTTCAAATTAGATCGCCAGGAATTTTAGTAATGCTCAATTGTTCAATTGAACTTTCTTCTGTCCATAATTTGAATAAGAAGCTTGCTTTTTTTTTTTTTGGAAAAAACTTCAAGAAATGTCATGTTTGCGTTAGCCAAAAGTTCTTGCTTTGCCGAAATTGGTACGTTTTGGTAGACTTTAGATCGACACAACTTCGTCTTTTATTGCTTGATCCACACGGATCCCTTTGCATGTGATGTTTCTTTGTCTTTTGGATTGCTTCATAAATGGGTTTCATTTTTTTATTTTAATAATCCCTTCCGAGATAAATGCACAGTAAAAAAACCCTTATATTGTTTGCTCTCCTATTTGTTTTTTCTGATTTTAGGGAGTTAATTGGTGGTTATCTTCCAAAATCTTTTGGGGGGTTTTGGGTTTAATGATCTATTATTAGATTGTCATAATTCGATGCCATTTAAATGTAATTGCCGTATTTGTAAATTAATCAAATCATTATGTGAGGGAATTACCGGGTCCGTTTGACTTTTATACTTGATTTACCTTTTCTGTTAATGAAATTGATTGATTTTTCGTTCTGAATATCTTGATAAATTATATAGACAAATATAAAAACTAAGAATGTTTTTATTTTGGTGCAGATTTGCATTTGAAGGGAGGATATCAAAGGATGATACAGTCTTATTCTTTCATCATTTGAGTTAGAAAATATTCAGTTTAATTATCAAAAGATATGGTGTTTCACAAGAGAATGGAATACGGCTCCTCCGGCCACAACATACCCATCACAGCATCAGTACCCAAGGTTGGGATTAATTTCGCTTGAAGCCTTTGATTCTCCATTCTCCATTTTTATTTTATGAATTATCATTTTTCTCATGTTTCTAAATTTTCAGGGAAAGCGATCCAGCAGAAAGAAAAATGAGCTGAATGAGATGTGTGCATTTGACATGTTAGCCACCCTAGCTGGGAAGCTTCTGACGGAAGGGGAGAATTCTCTTCTCCTATCCGTCACAAATGCAACGCCTGTGAAGGAAACTGTTAACCCTGAAGTGATGAAATCTGATCCACTGGATCAGGATAGCTGCAATGAGAGCGAAACACCACTTAAAGAGGTAACAGACTCTCCCAATTTGAACAGCCGAATGGAGTTGGGTGTGAAGCCGCCACCTTTGGTTAGTTCGGACAGCAGCACTGATATGCCATCAGACAGAGAGAACTTTAAAATTGCATGGACTGAAATTGTCGACAGAGAATGTGAAGATAACTCGTCGGCCTGCACGCATCCCAAGGCATTTGGGCCCCACTCCAAAGTTTCCAAGAAAGTCCTTTCCCCCAAGTATAGGAAGATGGCATCCCCTCGGGTGCACAAGGGTGATAAAAATTACAGTGGTACGTTGGAATTAGATGACGGGTTTTTTAAATTATTATCTTTTTTGTTCTTTCAATCCAATTGATATATTGGTTTTTGTTTGATTCAGTTTGCGAGAAGAAGCCAACTTTCCGCAACAGTAGCTTGTTTTACACTCGCCAGAGAACTCAGTTTAAAAGAAAGAAGCAATTTGGTCAGGGCTCCGTATTTACCCGGGAAGGTAACATTATTCATAATTTATCTGGTAATTTATAACTTGGAGAGATGCCTTTTTAATAAGTAACTGTTAAGATTCACTTATGGAAAGTCAACTTAGTTTGTTTTTTTTGTTTCTTTTTCAGTTAAAAGAGAAGCATCAGCTGCAAAACTTCAGAAACCAATGCATGAATCTAAAGACAAAGTGAAGCTGTGTATCAAATCCTTCCAGATCCCAGAGCTTTTGATTGAAATCCCTGAAACGGCTACAGTTGCCTCTCTCAAGGTAACTAATTAATGATCATCTTTATTTAAGTTTTTAACTTTTAAAAAATTAAAAATTGGATTTTTACTTAATATTTACTAATTTGTATATCACAGAAAAAGATATTGGAGGGTATGAGAGCTATGTTAGGAGATGGCCTACATGTCGGCGTCACTGTTCATGGAAAGAAAGTGAGAGATGATACAGCCACACTGGTACAGACGGGGATCAACCACAGCAAGAAAATCGAAAATCTTGATTTTTCTATTGAACCAAAGTTCGTACCCGAGTCAAATCAAACAAACAATTCTGGCCAAAATGTGGTGCAGGAGCATAGCCACGTCACTGATCTCGGTGACCTAACTGAGCCTCTAGCAAGGTTAATGCAAATTAAATGGAACAACAATTAGGAAACAATTTTTTTTAATTATTTGCACTAATAAATGAAAATCATTTTTTTCTATTTCAGCTTACCACCACCTACACCCCCACAAGAGAACCAGGTGTCATATCAGGAGCCGATTCCAAACCTGGTGCAGAACCCAGTACAATCACCTTCACTGAACTGTCATGAGAGTGGCTATGACTCAGCTCTTACGCCTAATTCTCCAGATGATAATATGTCTTCTCCTGAGAAAAATTCAAAATCAAAAGATTCGGATGCAGGTACTGAATCAAATGCAATGGTGGTTCATAAGATGGAGATGGAGGAGGCATTTGCCATGGTACCAGCACGGAAAACTAAGCGGGTTGAACCAATTGGGCAGAGAAGAATCCGCCGCCCATTTTCTGTTGCTGAAGTGGAAGCCCTTGTTCATGCTGTTGAGAAATTAGGCACTGGAAGGTGTGTTTTTGTCTTTAATTTTTTTTTTTTTACGAATGAAGAAAAAAAAAATGAAAAGGGATTTATGTGCTGTATTTGATATTTCTTCAGGTGGAGAGATGTAAAAATCAGAGCATTTGACAATGCAAAACACCGCACGTATGTGGATCTCAAGGTAACAGAATTCACCACTTGGCTTTTTCGAAAACCAATTTGACTTTTAGTTCTTACTGGTTCAATTTAGTTTTTTGTATAGGATTTGGTAATGCTCTTTTAGTTGTTTAGTAAACGTAAATCATATTTTAAATTGATGTCATATTCTAAATTTAGAAATTGTATCATTTTGGTTTCATACTAATAACGTATACCTTCCATTTTAGTATCTATAACCGTGTTTTGGTTAGTATATTGTTTTTAGAGGGGTATTTTGGTCATTCGAATTAATTCTAATTTGATGCATCCAATTGGATTAACTTTTAGGGGATATTGTGGAGAGGAGAAATCTCGAGATTTCTCCAAGTTTGAAAGAAGTCTCTATAGATATTTTAGGAGAGAATTTGAGCTAAATTTCGATTCAGTTCTTGGTGTCCACACGCAAAAAAAATATTTTTCCTGTGTACTATACTAGGTCAAGTTGTTTACCAAGAAAAAGCTACAAAGCCTCTTACCTGGAATAAACCCTGAATAGTTTGTTATGTCCCCACGGCAGCCAATTCTGGCTGTTGACCAGACCAAGTCTCAAATTCAAATTCAAACTCAAATTCAAAATCCTTTAATCATCAATTCATCGTTCCATCATTGGCTGGTAAACTTGGTCATCTACCATGTGATGGGTGGTCAATTCTCTCAAGCTAACATACTTTTGCATTTATCCCATGTGCTCTACTCACGGTCAAATTCTTATGCCTTATCAGGATAAATGGAAAACATTGGTGCACACAGCTAGTATTGCTCCACAACAGAGGCGTGGTGAACCGGTTCCACAGGAGCTCCTGGACCGGGTTCTTCAAGCCCAGGCATACTGGGCCCACCAGCAAGCTAAACTTCAACTTAAGTCAGAGACTTGCCTTCTCACCTAAAACTAATTCAACCAAATTCAAGCCTTTTTTTAGGTTTCATTTCTGTACATTAGAAGAACAAAGGGTTACAGGAGGAATTGACCAATTTGTGTAGAAATTTGTTTCATTTTTTTTTTCTCACCAATTCATTCTTTCTCTCACAAGCCGGGTTCTCTCTCCTTTGTGCATTTATTAACAAGAAAATAGGGGAGGGACTTTAATCAGGTTGTAAATGGTGCCTTGAAATTTTCCTAAGGAACCTAGAAAGAGTTGAAATCTGATTCGGCAGTCGCTTGCCACACTAATTCATTCTTTCGGTGGAGGTGGTTCTATTGGGAAGGAAAAGGCTAAAGGAGATTGGATCTGCTTTTTATTTTTTTATTTTTACTTTACTTGTTTCTTATTTAAATTTTATTTTTTTTCTTAATTCAATGTTTACGTTAGATGTATTGGTGGAGAAGATCTGTAGCTGTTGCACATTGCACATTTAATTAAACGAATAGTATATACTTTTGTATTTAGTTCAATGAAATTTATTTTTCTGTAATCTGTCCCCATGTGATCTCTCTGCTTTAATAACAGGGTTTATTGACAGCTAGTGAAATTGATTATGTTGTCCCGTACTAAAAAAGATAATTATTGGAGTGGTACAGTATTAATCAAATATATAGGGATTATCAAACTACCTGCTAATCCAAGTGAAAAGTACACTAGATCTGAATACTAAATGAACTTGATGTAATAACACAGATCTTACTTTGGTGAAGAGAAGATACCTAAACTAAACCTTTCTTTAATTTAATAACAACCCTATTAAATGAAAATGTATTCCTTTATTTTCCTACCAATTCTTGGTTCCCCAATTGAATGCTTCTCTAGTCATTCTTTTTTTATTTTTTTCTCTGCCTTGATCAATGACCCATCAGGGTTTGATTATTACCAGATACTAAATAATAATGTTATCCATCCCTTTGTCCTGGCATAATTATTTATTTATTGAAGAAGAAAGCACCCTTTTGTTTTATATATCCTGATTGGCTGATTCAAGATAAAACCTGTTTCAAGCGTTTTTTCATTAGTTTGTACCCAACCCAACGGTTATCTTTAAAATTTAAATTGTGCCTTAATTTTCCCTCTATATTCTGCCTGGACCCCTCAATAATCAATATAGTGATTAATTATACAAACGAGAAATCCTTGTAATCACCAAATAAAGCAGATCCTTATTTTGCAATTTAATTTCATTCCGGTAAGTGTAACGAAATTATATTAGGAAAGCACTTTTAGACCCACCAAAAAGGAAAAAAAAAATCAATAAATCTAGGGAAAATAAAAGAAAGAACATTGGTATATGAATAAGCAATGATTAAATAATCCCTTATTCCTACCGTTAGTTCCACTATTCCTTTCCCAAGTGACCAAACCAACTTTGGGTTTAGTGCATGTGTTCTATTCCAAATTTCCTACTTTTAATTTAAGGTTGGATTACATTTACAGGCTGTGTGCTGTGTGCACAGCTACAAATTAATTGAGCACATTCCATGTTCATCCTTTGTGCCTAACTCTAACTGGCGTATCAATCCTATCTATCTGGACTCACATTTATTCTACCTTTGTTTGCAATGTTAATTTAATGTTGGGGAAAGAAAGAAAGAAAGAAAGGGAGAGGAGATGTATATATCTTTTTGTTCATATGCATACACTTATCATGTTATCTCCATGTGACCAATGATGTGTGTGTATATATATATATATGCTGTTGTAATGTTCCCTCAATTTAATAATTAATACCAATCGGCGGTGGTGCTCTGGAATTATATATATTTAGATAAAAAAATTTGGTGAATTAATTTAAGGAGCAAGTCAAGTCAAGACAACCTCAGTTCTGGTGGTGGATCTAACTAATTAAAACCTGTTGCTTGTATCAATGTATATATTGCCATCACATCACATGCATCCCTATCATTTTATGTACGCCTACTTGCACTTTATTTTCCCAGCCTCACGCCAAGAATTGTGCTCATCAAATATATATATTTTTTTATCATTCTTTTTTGTGAGAATTAATGCATCTATCCAGCTTCAGAAATCACAATACTTAATTTAATGTTGGAATTTTTACGAAAACGTCAAAAATAATAAACAATAACAATAATATTTTTATGAAAAATATTAAAATAACAATAATTATATTATTAATAAGAGGAGGGTTCAAATGCCTCATTGTGCGTCATATTTTAGATCTCCGTTTTCAAAGTCCAAATTGCTCAACATGATCTTCACATTAAAATTTGGTTGGAAATAATTTTATATTTTTTGAAAATTATTTACTAATTTTTAAAATAGTTACAAAATCACTGTTTCTGAACCATCCAAAAACAATATTTTGTAACTATCTAAAAACATAGTTAAAAAGTTTTCAAAAAATATAAAATTTAATTAATCTCCAAACATATTTAATATATAATATGAGATATTTAAATCCTCCTCTGTTAATAATAGTAGTACTAAAAAAAAAAAAAAAATGTCTCTCCGTTTTATTTTGAATTTGAAATAGTTAATTAACAGCGTATAAATAGATTATATTTAATAATTAACACGTGAATTCAAAGAGGGAAGCTGTCAAAGGAAACGCGTAATAAAATTTAGAAGAGGCTTCTACGAGGAAATCGATCCCGGTAAGAAACGAAAACGACTGCCCCATATTAATTGTTTGACTCGCAATTAATTGCTTAAATCCCACGATATGAAAATGGAAACTGGGAAAAATGAGCGTTGGATATATAAACCCTGGTTTTGAAATTTAATAGAAATAAATGACGAGGTAGCTAGCGTGTATGGTTCGTTCAAGTATTTAAAAATCTAGGTAACTAATGATGATCATACAATATATAGA
The DNA here is from genome assembly GCA_964058825.1 of Carex arenaria. NCBI lineage: Eukaryota > Viridiplantae > Streptophyta > Magnoliopsida > Poales > Cyperaceae > Carex > Carex arenaria. Next base: position 11,664 of record CAXKVW010000336.1, on the reverse strand, counting down.
ATTCATCCTGATATTTTCTTCACCTATAATATATCCTTTAAGGCAATATATATATATTTAAGTCCCTGCGCTTTCCTTCAATACTTTTTTTTTTTACAGAAGGCATTTGTAATATGATTTTTTGAATTTGGTATTGGAAATAAAATACATATTAAAAAAATAAATTACGAAATGAAATAACAAGTAGTATCAAATAGAATGCAACATTTTCTTCTAAAAAAAATTAAAATTTCTTCTTAATAGAATGCAACATAAAAATTATTTAATTTTTTTATTAAATAATTTATAAGAAAATAATTAATTTTGTGCATTAATAGTGAAAAGTTAAATAATTTTCAACACTAAATTTGATAATAATTAATAATTAATTCAATGATAATAAATGCTTGATGACATAATTAGATGACTTAAGAGTTAGAGACCTTAAAAGTTAAAACTCAATATTAATTGAAATAAAATGGGGTCAAAGCCATTAAAATTCTTAGTAGAACTAAAAAAAGGGACAAGCAAAATGAAAAGGCATAATTGTTGTGCACATATGATGGGCCAAGAACGGTAATGCGATTGTATTGTTGATTCAAAGGCAGCGAATCATGTTATTCTGATAAGAACACATATGCATATTGTTACAATGTTCTTGCCTATGTAGAAATTAACGGTTCTCAGTCATTCTTACAAAATAAACGTTTAAATTTTTATCTACAAGCATTAATTGGATATTAATAAATTACAAATAGTTGTTCTTCTGTTTGTTATAATGTTTAAATTTTGTTCATGTTGTTCTTGTTATTCACATAGTGCTACAGATTAGTACAAGTGCTATATTTTACAGATTAATTTGAATATTATATTCTATTAGACTGTGTTCCACAAATACGAGGGGAACTATCATTAATGGAAAGAGAAGGAAAGAGAACCTACCAATTTCACCTCGTCTCCACTCTAATTTGGGGGTGAAGGATTGATTTCGTCAAAACTTCACAGTGCGTTCCCCTTCGCATTGTAGCGATATTCTCCGTTCCCTCTCTATTTCACCTCTTCTGGAGCAGGATGAACCCACGGGCCTGACAAAATCTCCCGTCCGCCTATATTTTTCTCTTCCCCTCCCTTTGGTTCCACTCGTCTGGAGCACGCCCTTAAGAGCAATTCTATACATCCAAGTTCTATGTTACATCCAACTTTCACAGTATATATATTTTTAGAATAGTTCAAATATCTTCATTTTTGTGCTTCCATTATATGTCTCAATTTTTAAAACTTAATATATCATTTTATCTATTCCCACAAGAAACATCATAAAATTTTGATTTTGTTTTAATTAGTATTAAGAGCTTGCAAAAATACACTGATGTGGACACGAATTGGACATTCATATTTCAATTTATTGATTCATAAAAAGGCAAAATAAAAAAGCAATAATTTTATTGTTTAAATATAGAGAAAATAATATCAATCACATTTAATAGTTTTATTTTAACATATAAATTTTAGAATTTTTATTATTAGAAATTAAAAAATGGAGGCACAAAATATAGAGGTATTTGAACCCTCTACTTAAAAAATACCATTCAAATTAAAAATTTCAGTTGTACTTGTTTTCTCAATTATTTAAATTGAGCATGTATTAAATTATAGTCAAAGAGATATATTTTTTTGATATAGAAATGTAGCAGACTAGTTAACTAACTTTCATTTAAGGTCTATAAAAAACCTCCTATTTGAATTCTAAACCCACAACCTTCCACATCGTATTAATTAAAACTCAATATTAATTGAAATAAAATGGGGTCAAAGCCATTAAAATTTTTGAAAGAGAAATGTCAAAGCCATTAAAATTCTTAATAGAACTAAAAAAAAGGACAAGCAAAATGAAAAAGGCATAATTGTTGTATATATATATTAATATATATGATGGGCCAAGAACAGTATGCGATTGTATTGTTGATTCAAAGACAGTGAAAGCAACTTCTCATCATGTTATTCTGATGAGAACACATGAATATTGCTACAAGGTTCCCTTGTCAAGCGATCAAATCATTATTGTAAAAAACATCTGTTTAGACCGATTAATTGGCTGATTGGTTGTTGGCAGTGATCAAACTATCACAAGTTTTTTTGACTAATCGGCCGATTATTTCCTATTATGACTAATTATATCCGATTGTTTTTAATTAATTGCTTGACGATACCCTATCAATTAGACGACTGCATAACGTTATTTACAACACTGGATCAAATAATTAAGCAGATACTGCCATGAGATATATCGTATATTATAGCACTAACTCACCTATGTAGAAATGAATGAATCTCAGTCATTTGTACAAAATAAAAACGTTGATTTTTTTTTTTAATCTTTAGTAGAAGCACTCATTGGATTTTAAAAAATTACAAATGGTTTTTGTTCTGTTTGTTATTCGAATGAATAAATTTAATTCTAGAAAATTTCAACTGGACTAAGTACAAGTGCAATATGAGCAGGTTAGTACAAGTGTATATAATATATATTAATTTATATGTTATATTCCGTTGAGGGCAGTTCTACCCACATAAAACTATTTATGTTACTTCCAACTTTTATAGTGTGTATATATATTTTGAGAAGTGTTCAAATATATTAAATTTTTGTGCTTCTATATATCATGTCTCTAGTTTTAGAATGAAAATAATTTGAAAGTTAAAACTTAAATGACAAAATAAATCAAAATCATTTTTCTCTATGCACATATAAAACTGAATTACATTCCAATTTTATTTTTACAAGTATCAAGTGCTTGCAAAAATACACCGATATGGATACATATTGGACATTGATTTTTCAAATTATTAGTTCATAAGAAAACCAAAATTGAAAAGTGATAATTTTTTTACGCGCATGTAGAGAAAATAATATAAATTACAGCTAAGATCTAACAGTTTTATTTTAACATATTTTAGAATTTTTATTTAGAAAATTTAAAAATAAAAGTACGACGGAGGCACAAAATATGGAGGTATTTGAACTCTGTCCTAAAAAAAATCAATCAAATTACAAATTTCACTTGTAGATGTTTTCTCAATTATTTAATCTGACCATGTATTAGTAGTCAGTTAGATTTGAATTAGTCATTGATCATTAAAAAAAAAAATAAACTTACCCCATTTTAAATTAGAAATTATTACTTGTTTTAAATTTAATGCACGTCCTATTTAAATAATTGACAGAAACGGTTATAACATACTAATTATAATACTACTGTGTTCATTTTTTTTTTTACTGAAAAGGCTAAGTGATTTTGTGAAGTAAATAAGTGAAAACAGAGACAAAACCATTCCATACAACTAAACATTTAAAATCGCTCCTCTTTTGACAGCAAATAAAGAACCGCCAAAAAGTAGATACCAGCTGTGGTCTGTGGTTTGAGAAGGAGAAGGAGAAGGAGAAAACCACCACCACCACTGCTTCTGTCGATGTTGATTGCGACAGAACAGATACTTAGCATAACCCAATAGAGAATAGTAGAGATGGAAGAGAAAAAGAAATAGAACAGAACAGAGTGGAACATAGTTACTTTGCCGACTTACTTGCCGTAAATGAAAGGTAGAGAATATTAATTTACACTTTAACTGTTTTATAATACACAAAAAAATGATCCAAGAAAGAAAGAAAGAAAAGAGTATATTCTAGCGCAAAGCCCAAAAAATATTCTACACTTTTGTCTTTTATACAGAGCTTTTAGAAGAAAAATAATTCAACAATAAAGCCCAAAATTAGAGCACCTTGTCTTATACAAAGAAAGAAATAAAGAAACTAGATCCAAGAACAGAGCCCAAAATTAGAATAGAGAAAGTAACTTTAACAGCCTAAATAAGCCCATTTTTTGCTTTCAAAGAAAAGCCCAATTGAGTCTGAACGCTGAGTATCTATTAACCCTACCTTCACCTATCTCCCATCTAACGACGAGAGAGAGAGAGATACGGATACCTCGCTAATTAATTCTTTCTCCAACGCAATCCTCCTCTTCTCCAATTCTCCGTAAATCAGTTACAAGTTTCGAGCCTCGGCTGCCGGTTAGTGTTTCTTTGATTTTTCTCATATTGATTTCTTGCTTTCTTACTGGTTTGTGTTTGATGTTTCTGCGTTCATTTCGTCCAATTTCGTTTCTTTTTCTAGGTTTTAGTTAGTTGTGTTACAGGTTAAGGTCTAACCTTTTGCATTTCTTTATTTATTTTTAAGATTTCCGGATAGTTGGTTATTTTAAAACTCAAAAGGAACGTCAGAGATATATTTAGTATCTTTTTGCGCGTTTATTCAGTGTAACTTTTCAGTTTTTATAAATTGTTATGTGGATACAATGCAAAAATGGGAATTGTTACCTAAATGACCAATATGTTTTGATATCAGATGAGAAGGCAGGGACAGTATACAGAATCGGGTGTGCATCCAATGCTGCAACAGCAACATCCATACCCACCTCAACAACTGTCAGGGAATGCATATTCCACACAGGATCCTCTGTGGCCTTCTGATGCACACTATTCTGGATCTTCATGGCCTGCTGAGGGACAGTGGCACCGGGACCGTGACTCTGCAAAAGAACCCAATAATAAGATCTCCTCTTACTCTACTGGATGCACTGAAGGTAAGTGTTACTGTCATTGTGTCATATACCCATTGATGCTACCGACCTGTTGTGTTGGTACCAACTTGTCGAATTTGCTCTTGACTAAATGTTCAAAACTAAAATGGTCCAATGTGCAATCAAAGCTGTTTTTCGATTCAATTGAAAGTTTTTAGTTGATAAAACAAAAGAAAATGGTTAATTGTCTGTAAACTGATACCACATGTCATGGTTTTGTTCCTCCCGCACAACTTGTACCTGGCAAATGCAGCTGTACTGTGCAATGATTCATTCATTGTCTGTAAATTGACTTTTTTTTTCTTTCTTTTTATTCTTCTTATTTATGAACTGGTATATAGGTCAAGGCAAGGCTGGTTCACATAATTACATGTATGAGGCACAGAGAGTAGATACAAAACATGGCACAGAAAAGGCGGGAAGTACAGAATCAAGGGCAGAAAACCCAAATAAGAGTGCATTGGAAGGGGGATACAAGGATAATGCAGCCCTTCCGCAAACAATTGATGCGCTGGAGCAGAGATTTCTTCAAGACCTCACAAAATTACTAAAAGAACAGCATGATGCAGAGGATGCCGAGGTTTTAAGGCACCGTGCGGTACTTAACTTTCACAGTTTCACTACAGACACTTCATCTCTTCCTAATGAGTTGTTAAATTTGAACATCATATCTTGTAGGTTAATTATAGATGTTATTTTTCTCTTCTTTTGTACAGAGGCTGAATGAGATTAATACGCAGTATCAAGAGAAATTGGTGGTTTTGCGAGCAAACCAAGGGAAGATAAGAGAGGAGTTTATGAGAAAGGAGTCTCAGGCACGCCTCCAACAATACCAGCAGAACCAAATTACCAATTCCATGGCCCATTTACAAAACAACAACACTCCTCCCCCGCTCAGCCACGGGACCCACCACAGTTACCCTTCTGCTGGTGGGTACAACATGGAGGCAACAGAGAGAACAGCCTACCATGGTGCATATGGTGCAGAAGGGTACCCTGGTGGGTACGGCAGAGATGCGGACCCACGGGGCCCTTATCCTACTCAGGCAAGTCATTACGAATCTACTAGTCACGCACATGGCCGTGGATTGGAGCCACATTATGCTGGTGGAAGAGCTTATAATGCTGGAGGGAGGCAGCGCTAGGTTCTTACTTGTATGGCCAGTATGATATTTTTTTTTTTTTAATTTTTTTCCTCTTGGGTTTCTCTGGAGAAACACTTTCCCTCCCAAAATGAAAAGGGATCCTTGTTTTCCATCCATATGCGAGGTTTGTGTATGCAGATGCATGATTGATTTTGCCATGGTGTTCTTTAGTTTAGAGTAGTCACCCGTGCCATGGTTTGAATTTCTACTTGGGAGGCTAGAGCTCCTACATAATGTTAATAACTAATATAGATCTCATCATTAATAACATGTAGGAAATTTTATAATGCTGGTAAGAAGATTCGAAATTCCATTTGGAATTTTGGATGAGCATGTAGAACTTTTAAAGTTTTGCATCCACATACTTCGGTTTTTGGATCTTGTTCGCTGTATCTGATATAATGATGATCCACTGAATCTCAAATCCTCTAACAAACAGAGAGCACACCTGCTGTCCCTTGGCAGCTTCGGTATAGAAAAGATCGAATAACATCTTTTTTGTGACATGTTAAGGTAATAATTTGTTTGCAGCAATAATTTATATTTCAATTTCATTTATTGGTAATAACAGAGAGCACACCTGTTGTTCTATTAATGAGAAACTTTTGCTTATTGGATATTATAAAATTTACAGTTCATGATAGTACAGTATCAAGAGATGAAAAATTCTTTACACATCAATTAATTCCACAGCTCAGTGTTTGTTTTCTTTGTTGTGATCTTGTACTAAATAATTATATATATAGTAACTGTTGTTATAATATGTAATAATATAAAAATAGTTGTGAACTTGTGATGTATCATTAAAATATTTATTAACATTGGAACTCTCATCCTTCAGTGTTTTGCGGCCTGGATTTTATGTTTACTGGTACCGCCAATTCTCTGCAGTCAGTGAACATAATGGCCCTGTCACAACTCACAAGGCTGCGGAGATCTAATTTGCAATCAAATTAGACGCAAAAAAAAAAAAAAAAAACCACAATCTTGCTGCAACTACGCAAACACACAAACCTCTTCCCTATTTTTCCTTCTTACCTGGTAGAAATATGGGCTTTAGCAGCACAAGAAGTTGCACTAATTCAGCAAACAGCTATTTCCGGATTAAAAAAAAGGAACAAACACAGAATGGAATAACATAACAAAGCTGGAAAAAGAGAGGGAGCAAAGAGGAATTAGGTGAAAATTAGGCTTACAAGGAGGAATTCACTCAAAAGTTTGAATGGTTTGGATTTGTCGTTTGAAGCTGATTCGATAGATTCTAGAAACTGGAAGTATATTTACTAGAGAAAACACGTTAGCCATACTCAAGTTAATGTACGATATTCAAATTTTCTATACAAAAGATTTATTTATTTCTTGCTGCTTAATTTTGACTGGTCAATTTTAAAAAAAAATGGCATAATTTTATTAACTTTCAATAAACATTGTTCACGTATTTTTTTTTCTTTACACTTTGACACATTTAAAAAATTGTTATTTTGTATAGTCTGTTCCATTTCTCAGATTTTAAATCTTATTCTTTTAATTTTAGCTAATAAACGTATAAGAAATAACATTTATTAATTTGAGATCACTATTTATTTATACACATTGTTTCAAAATATCTTAACTAATTATAAAAATTATGGTTATAAATGCTTAAATAAATGTGTCAAATCAACACGAGATGTTACACCTAGGTAATATGATATATTTGATTGAGTTAGCACAGCTGGGAAAAGAAAAAGAATAACCGAAAAAGAACGATTCTGCTCTTCAATTAGACTTGAAAAGATAATGCAAACGTAAAAAGAGAAATTTAGGCTGTGCTCCAGAAAATGCAATAGTAGAGGGAACGAACGGGAAGGGAAGGAAGGGATTGGCGGCTTGTTATTCTGTCTACACTCTAAATTAGGGGTGACGAATTTGAAAAAATTCGTACAACAAATTCTCCCTCTCTCCCTCTGATTCCCTTCACTTTTTCTTTGATTTCTCTCTTCTGGAGCAGGGAACAACCTCAGTCAGATCCGGTCTGCTGGCCTTTCATCTCCGTTCTCTTTTCTTTCCTTTAATGAGGGATAATTCTCCTCTTTTGGAGCACAGCCTCAGGCTACCCTCCCATTGGTAGACATGACTACATGATAATGCAAGTGTTTTTGGCTTTTTAAATTTATTTTTGGATTAACATTTTTCTTCTCCAAATGCAAAGGGGCTCGAGAACTAGCAACAATCATAAATCTCATCATTTATTAATAAAATGCAACTGATAACTGGTTTCTTTTGTTAATTGGTAATGTTGTTGTAATTTGTCCTTGAGAATATTTTTATTTTTGGTCTCTTTTGGCATTCATACTTTGAATGCTTACAAGAAGCTTGGAACCACCATAAAAAATTGTATGCAAAGTCGTTGGTGCTAATACTTGTGGGCATGCTTGAAGCTGCTTGTTTGCAGCAACTTACAATTTGAAGACATAATTTGCAAAACATCTCCATTTTATTCCTGAAATAAAATAAAAAATAAAAAAATCACTGTGAAGAGTTTTGTTTTCCCTTTCTATTTTCTTGCTTTCTTTTTAATCAAATTTCAGAAGCAGCACTGCGAAGATGCCCTTCACAATATACAAAAAGAAAAAAATGAATAAAAAGGAGAGTATTTTTTCCCTTAAGAGCACAATAGTAGTTTAGCACCCTAGAGGCATATTATCTAATATGTACAAATTCCTGAAGTAAAAAGAAAATGTGTCATCCTAGGAGAAAATATTGTTCAAAAATTAAAACGAATTATCGGTGTAGCTAAAGTTTTGGGGAAAAAAACAACAACAAAGGGACTATCAGCAAGATACCTGACTATCTTTGAAACACAATAACAGACAAGCTCCTAGAAATTATATACCACATTAAGCTTTGATTTCTTATTTCCATCTTGTTTATGACATCTATGATTTTGATATCCATCAATCAAACATCACACCAGACTTCTCTCAATCAGCGCTTGCTGCCATGCCCGATTCCAAGAAGATCCTGAAATAACATACATTACATGCAAAAAAATCAATTAAACAACTTCTATTTATTGTAAAAGAATCATTATATCATTTGTAAACTATAACTAAGGGAGAAATCAAAGAGATTCTGTTATGGCTCTTACCTGACAAGCTTTATTTTTGGCCCTCGTTTCAGCAGTGCTAGGTATGTCATGGTTTGGCTTGTTAAACCTTTTTTCATTCTTCTCACATGAACCCCACCCATCAGAGAACCTCCCACCTCTTTGAAAAGTTTTCAAGGAAATTAGTATACAGGAGATAGCAAGGCCATGTAGAATAGGAGCATGATTAACTTCTACCAAAATCCAACCTTTGTGAAGGTATCAGACTATCAGTTGATATCATACGTTAGATTAGTAGCAAAATACCAAGAGGTATGTTGCCAATTGAACATTTGTTTACCATTTCTATAACCAAAATTTAATGCATAATAACCATAATCCATTCCAATTGATGCGTGCACTGATATCACACGTTCTGGTAGAGTGCTGGCATTAGACCTAACTATATACTAAAAATCATATCTAGAGAGGCTTACTGCATGTGTGCTCTGACAACAAACTCAGCACGCCGAACATTTCGGTTTTCATCAAATTCAATAGTCTTATCTTTGATTTCATAAGATATATTGAAGAAAAATGACATCTTCCTCCATCCTGAATATAAGAGATAAGGTTACAAACAAATAAGAAAAAATTGATACATATAAATCAAGATGTAAAATGGTATTACTTTACCAGATTTCTTGATATAGGGGTTTCCAGAAATTACACTGTAGTCGGATTTTTCTAGAATCTGGAAAAGACAAAACCAATAAATAAAAAAGAGAATAAAGAGAACAATTGTCAACAATTTATATTATTTATACCAATATTATCATTTATAGAACCACCAAGATAAATGCCAAGCCTTTCGCAGTGAAGAAGTTAACATTGCAGCCTATATTTTACGGTTCTTTCTTGGTTGCTGCTTCAACATTAGAGAAGCATTGAGTGAATTTGTGGTTGTTATTACTCAATTTACACAGAAATATATCACTTGTTTGGCATCTGAGCTACCTACCTAGATTGTTAACACTTGACAGTGGTCATAAATAGTCACTACAGCAGAAACAATCAATTATTAAGTCTATCCTAAGTTGTGAACTAATGCTTAATCTATCAAATAGGAAATGCTTTCATATAACTTGCAACATGATGATCAAAGAAATTTTCAGATCAGTTCTGGCACTCACAGTGCAAGTGAGCAATTCACATGGAAACTCTCCAATTAACAAGCTATGCCTCTGACAAAATTTATCTCAATACTTCTCTAATGTAAATCCATGTCAGAAAATCAATTGTAACTTAATAGAAAAGGACCAAAATTACCGCCAATGCCATGTCTTGGAAGTGCTTGAAAGCAGCAACAGAAGGCAACTCTCCAATTAACAAGCTATGCCTGGATCCAAGCTTCCCTTCCATTGCAGGTGAAGGGCTCTCCACCACCGGAATAACCTCACTCTTCGCTGGTGACTGGTACGCTATCAGATTCGGATCTAGATAGACCTGCTTGGGCGTGACATTTGCCTGATTCTGTGCCACGACAATGCGACGGTCAATTGACTCCTGGAAAACTGATCTAGGCTTCTTCTCAGGTTGAAACACCTCCCCGACCTCGTCTGGGTGAGCTTTGGGGCGGGGTCGGCAGGGGTTGCGATAGGAGAACTGGTGGGAAGGGACGGGAGAGGGGGGAGGCAAGAGAGGCTGAGGTAGGCCTTTACGGAGCCGGGAGGAGGCAGCAGCAGAATCAATGGCTTCCCAGAGCTCTGCGTCGTCGAGGTAGTTGTCCATGGTGGTGGTGGAGGTTGTACTGGAGAGGAAGGGACAAGGGAATGTGGCTGCTGGTAGCGGAGGAGATAGTTTCAAATTTCAAATTTTGACGGGCTTGAAAGGGCTTTTATGGACTTTCATTATTCCTCTTCCTTGCTACATAAAAACTTGAAAGGGCTTTTACGTAAATTAGTTTCTGCTAGAAAAGGGAAGCCCGGAATCTCTAAAAGATAATTTTAATGTGTACTGATGCTAAAATTGAAGCTCGGCATCTCAAACAGGAGGAGATAGGAGTAGGTCCGATGTTTCGGACCGGATACTTTCTAAAGTCTCTAAAAATTATACGTTTAAAATCTGAACAGTCGATCTGAACAACTTCACGTGATTCTCATATTAAAATGTATTTAGAGGCCAAATTTTATTGTTTACTATTTTTTTTAGATACGTATAATATCAGTGTTTTTGAACGGTCAAAAAACAATGTTTTGTACGTATCTAAAAAAATAGTAAATTTTTTTTTTTTCAAAAAATATAAAATTTGGTCTCTGAGCATATTTTAATATGAAAATTATGTTGAGCGTTTCGGATCGCCTGTTCGCACTTTAATTGTATGATTTTTAGATGCTTTGAACAGTATCCGGTCCAAAGTCAGACCAAACCTTATCCTTAGACCTACTTTTAGGTCCAATTATCTCTATGCATTAAGATTTGTGCTCACAGAAATTGAAACACACTTGCACAGATTTTAATTAGTTTGCACGAATCTGAATGCAGATTGAATGTTCATTACACCCATTGAACCATTGAACCAAAGTAGGTCGGATGAGCATCGGACCTAATCTGAATTCGAACAGGAGATGATGGTGATGTGATGATTAAAATTTAGATTTAATACCCTGGAATCACAATCTGGAATATAATAATGACACATAATGACACAACACAAGCGTAGATGTATTTTATTGTATAAAAACGGGATCGGTTAGCTTTGGATGTAGAAAGGAATATATTGATAATCAAATTGATTTTATAACTTCAGCATCCGAAGTTAGTTTTTATTCAA